>JAHHZJ010002302.1:0-60425 GCA_021437245.1 Aegilops speltoides
TCTACCGATCGCTAGGATTCAGCAGAATAAGAGATAGGAGGTTACAAGGGAGAGGAAGAGATAAGTAGTTGAGATTACAATGAGATATATCTCTAAGTCTAACATTTGTGACATGTGTGCAACATTGTCAGGATACTCATGTCTAAACAACAAACACTGTACACACTTGCAACATGTTGGAACATCATATAGAACATCGAGAAATCTTGATTTCTATGACCTCTCATTATCAACAATGGAGGCACCATCCTTTGCCAATTTGGGCTCGTTGGCCATGAATTCAGATCGCCGGAGCTCGGTTGAGCCAGATCCGATGACCCTAGAACTGTTGTTACTTGATGTTCCAACATCTTTCAGAGCTCATTAGCATGAACTTGAGATCCGCCATGAGGTATTCATCAATTCATGGTATCAGGCCGAGGGAAGAGACGTTGGGGAAGGAGATTGTAGTGGTGGAGCTGCTTTCAAGGATGAGGAGTTGGTCAAATATATTATGCGATTGGGTTCCTTCTTCCATAGTGGCCATCCATATATGCATCTCTTCTCCTTGTAGGCTTTTCACAGATGACACTAATCATGGGCATGGGGATGCACATGCTGTTCAATTGACCCTTAAAAAGTAACATTTACCTTGTTTGAGTCACCTTCACACAATACTAAAAATTTCGTTATCGACCGATGGTACAACCTCTGCCTCTGTCCACCAACATACTTGTCATCTTTATCACTATTGACCAAGAGATGCGAGGTAGCACGATGCTGCAATCCAGCCAACCACTTCCCACAAGATGTTTCTAACGTGGCATTTTTGAACTCTTTAATATCTTCGACTTTTTTTTTGTGGCAACACAAGCTATTTCTTTTCAGTCCACAGCAAAACTAGTAGCTGCAATGACACATCTAAGATTTATTTAAATTGTCTGTATATGCTAAATTTAACTTCGTCTACAATGAATGATTTCGATATACTATTTACTTTATTCTAGATGTTAAAAGCATATTAAAAATATCAATAATTTAGATTAATTTTTTTGCAAGATAAATACTAGACTATTATTCTTGCAAAGCTTAATCCATTCACTTATACATGTGATAGTGATCAAAGTTAAACATTGACACTGAGGTGAGTCCAGACTTTGAACATCCATTTAGCCTGATCAAAGTGCGTACGGCTACCCCTTTATTTAGTGAAAGGGTTATTGCACTCAATTTGTGTTTCACACACGAATTTTCACGTCCAAACAATAAGGTTCATTTATGCTTGACTAGTCAATAGATACCCACTGCTAAGGACCACTAGTTTTTTTTTGAAAAGGGGGACTCCCCGGCCTCTGCATCTGAGTGATGCATACGGCCACATTTATAAATAAATAAAGTGGTTCAACAATGTCTCGCAATGTGCTGCAACAAAGGAGGCTTGCTCACAAAGAGCTAGCAAAATAAAACAAGGCCCAGAAGCCACAACCGGCTGGCATAAAATAGAGAGATAGGTAAACTAATCGCCTATCCTATTACATGACCGCCATCCAAACCGGTTTAAGATATACCGCGCTACCATCTCCCACCGGACAGATCCAGTAACCAAACGCGCCCTGGCCTCCGTCGGAGTGAGTAATGACCACATACGGATTAGCGCAGTAGCCGGGAATACAACCAGCAAAAAATGAATAGTTGTTGTTCTGTTAAAAGCCAAATCATTTCTGCAGTTCCAAATTGCCCATAACAACGCACATGCTCCTACTCGAATTTGTCTAACTGTTTCGGCCTCTATACCGACAAGCCACGTTCCAAAAAACGACCTGATCGAATTCGGAGGAGAAATGTTAAAGGCAATTTGCACCGAGCACCACAACACCCTCGCCAACGGGCAATCAAAGAAAAGATGCTTGATATTTTCATCCCGATCACAGAAACTACACCTAGTAGAACCTGTCCAGTTGCGCTTAATCAAATTATCTTTCGTTAGAACAACTTGTTTATGTACAAACCACATAAAAATTTTGATTTTCAGAGGAACCTTTACTTTCCAGACATGTTTGGAACTAGGACTAACACCAGAGTAGATGACATCAATGTACATCGACTTGACTATGAATTCACCAGATTTAGTAAGCTTCCAACACAACTGATCGGGCTGATGAGTAAGCTGAACCTCCATCAGTCTACTCACCAGATGAATCCAAGCCTCCCACCGGTCACCAACAAGCACCCTCCTAAATTGAATGTTAAGAGGAGTGGATTGCAAACTCGTTGCAACCAGAGCATCCCGTCGCTGCACAATACGATATAGCGACGGATACTGAAGTGCCAGCGGTGCATCACCTAGCCATGCATCCTCCCAGAATCGAGTGTTATTGCCATCACCGACAATAAACTTTGTTCTATTAAAGAAAGTAGCTTTGACCCTCATTAGCCCCTTCCAGAAAGGCGAATCAGTTGGTCTAGCTGTCACCTGCGACAAGGTCTTAGAGTACAGATACTTGTTACGAAGAATCTGTGCCCAAGTTGCCTCGGTCTCCGCAGATAACTTATACAGCCACTTACTGAGTAGGCATCTGTTCTTGACTTCCAGGTTCTCAACCCCAAGACCCCCTTGGTCTTTTGGTCTGCAAATAACATCCCATTTGGCTAGACGGTACTTTCTCTTAGTTTCATCACTCTGCCAGAAGAAACGTGACCGATAGAAGTCCAGCCTTATCCTAACTCCAACTGGTACTTCAAAAAAGGATAAAAGAAACATCGGCAAACTCATGAGCACCAAATTAATGAGAATCAATCGGCCTCCATACGACATGAGTTTGTCCTTCCAGCAGCTGAGTTTCTTCTCAAACCGGTCCTCGATACACTTCCATTCGCTGTTAGTCAACTTACGATGGTGAATGGGGATACCTAGGTAAGTGAACGGAAGAGCTCCCAAATCGCAACCAGACAGTTGCTTGTAAGCATCTTGTTCCTCTTTGGCTCTACCAAAACAGAACAACTCGCTTTTATGGAAATTGATCTTCAGACCGGTCAATTGCTCGAAAAGGCACAGTACCAGCTTCATATTTCTCGCTTTAGCCAAGTCGTGCTCCATAAAGATGATTGTATCATCGGCGTACTGCAGGATGGACCACTAGTACAATCACACACTTTCCTTTTCTAGGCAATCAATTCTGCCCAAAGGGAATGCATTCGCTTGGTGTGGACTTTCCGTTGTCGCTATAGAACCATCCATGCGAGGCTATCTGAAGAATCTTTTGGGCGCCCACTATGAAATCGATAGATGCAGCTCAGCTACTAAGTTCATGAAAAATATGTTTTATGTGGCCAACACTTTCTGTTGGGCAAGCAAGTTGACGAATGGATAGCTATACATTTGTTAGTTACGACAGGCACTGCCACTGTTACAATGGCTTTATTGGCGAAAACGACATACCATTATTGTTGGCTGCAGTGTTTGAGCGTACTAATTATCGATGCTTGTATCTCATGCTAAAATGCTATCAAACGTGCTTCCGTAAAACCATCTGAAGATTTCTTCGTCATCAATATTAATGAAAGGATTAGTCCAATTGGTTGTTGGGTAGTCTATCAGGGCATACGTGTGAGAAGATCCGGCTCAAAGTCCATAACTCAGCTAGTCCTCTACCAGTGTTGGGTTAATCTTGTTTATATAGGTATTATTTAGTCATGCATTAGGTGAGTCATGCACGTAAGAGTTTTGTTTATTTCGTGTAGTTGAGTCAGCGAGTGGAAGCTGCGGCAGTGTGTATATATGTAGAGATGTGATCACTTGTGTACATGCAACTTTATGGCTGGTTTAGCTAGAAATTAGTGTACACAATTAGCTACTTGTGAGGATAAACGGATAAGCATATGTGTGTGCGCCCAGCGTGAGACTAGCACTAGGAGTTTGTTAAGATAAGGCGCATGCATGCATGCATGAACTTGAGTTAGTGGACTCCCTACATGTATCTTGCCGGGTGAGTGGCAGAGTTGTGTGGCCGCATGGCATAGGAATAGGCCAGGTTGTTAGCTAGAGCGTGTGTGCATGCTAGGCAATGGGTTAGTGGCTGGGTGTGTTGGCTGCATGGGAAGGCTAAGCCATGTAATTTCAGTTCATGGTGGTGTGAAGAAATACAAGAAAACGGTACAAGTTCTGCGTGGTCTCAAGTCTGCGTGTGTTTCTTCTTCCCTCCTGTGTGTTCACCATCTCCTATCTCTTGTACGTGTGTCTTTCCTGGGGTAGTCCTAACAACCAGGTGCCTAGGTAGGCAGCTAAGTGATGGTGTCTACACGGGCGGTAAGTGCATCGAAGTGTTCAGCGACGAAATGTTTTGCTCGGTCACCGTTCATGCTGACCGTGGCGGCGGCGGCCTCTTAGAGCATCTCCAGCTGTTGACGCTCAAGGAGGCTTGAAAATCGCCGCCTGGGGGCGAGCCGGCGCAAGAATCGGCGCTGGGGGCGATTGGGTTCCCAGCCGCCGGCCCCAGGTCGCCCCCAGGCGCCGATATCGGCTCATTATTTCCGCAAAACGTCACTTTTCGGCCCAGTTTCGGCGAAAAACAGGCCCGATATCGGCGCAAATCGGCTCATATTCGCTGTGGTTCGGCACTAATTCAACATGTAATTTTTTATCACATAGTTCATCACCAAAAATCAATAGAAATCAAAAAGTTCAACACAAATAATTCAATACAAATTATATAGTTCAACAAATAAGAACTCATATTTCGTCACACGTCGAGCTAGGCGTTGCCGTTGAGTCTCCATAGATGCTCACCAGATCCAGTTGCAGTTGTTGATGCACCTGTGGGTCTTGGATCTCCTGACGCATATTGAGGAAGGCAGTCCAGGTTGCTGGTAGCTGGTGATCAACTTGCGTAAGAGGACCCTGCCTGTAATATGGTTCAGTGTCAAACACTGGCTCTTCCTGCTCGCTCTCAATGATCATGTTGTGCAAGATGACATAGCAAGTCATGATCTCCCACATTTGATCTTTCGACTAGGTCTGAGCAGGGTACCGGACAACAGCAAATCGAGATTGGAGCACACCAAATGCCCGCTCGACATCCTTCCTGCAAGCCTCCTGAACCTTCGCGAAGTGGGACTTCTTGCCTCCTGGCATAGGGTTTGAGATAGTCTTCACAAATGTAGACCATCTCGGATAGATGCCATCAGCTAGGTAGTACCCTTTGTTGTAGTGCTGCCCATTGACCTCGAAGTTCACCGGAGGAGATTGACCTTCAACAAGCTCGGCAAAGACAGGAGAGCACTACGGCACGTTGATGTCATTGTGAGTTCCTGGCATTACCAAAGAAGGAGTGCCAAATCCAGAGGTCCTGTGTGGCCACTGTCTCAAGTACCACACTGCAACCGGCTTTGGCGCCTTTGTACATCCCCTGCCAAGCAAATAGACAGTTCTTTCATTTCCAATGCATGTAGTCGATGCTTCCAAGCATCCTAGGAAATCCTCTTGCTGCATTCTGTGCTAGGATCCGAGCAGTGTCTTCGGCATTGGGTGATCGCAAGTATTGCGGTCCAAACACTGCCACCACTGCCCTGCAGAACTTGTAGAAACACTCAATGGTCGTGGACTCGGTCATGCGCCCATAGTCGTCGAGTGAATCATCGAGAGCTCTGTATGCAAGCATCCTCATAGCTGTCATGCACTTCTGGATTGAGGTGAATCCAAGTGTGTCGGTGCAATCCTTCTTGCACTTGAAGTAGCTGTGGAACTCCCAGATGGAATTCACAATCCCGAGGAAAAGCTTTCGACTCATCCGATAATGGCGCCGAAAAGCTTTGTCGCCGTGCAATGGAGCCTCAGCGAAGTAGTCGGAGTAGAGCATGCAATAGCCTTCCAGACTATGTCGGTTCTTTGCATTCAGCCGCCCCGGCACCGAGCTACCTCGCCGCGGCTTCTCATTGCTCGCGAGCAGGCCGGTGAGGGCGCCGAGGACCATGAGATGCTCCTCCTCCTGCACGTCAGCATCGGCTTCCTCCTCCAGCAACGCCGCGAGCGTCTCCTCGTCATCCGAGTCCATCGCCCGAGCAGACAAACCGCCGAACACCTGGCGGTCGTGGTGGGCGCACAACTGCAGGTATACCGCCCTGCATGGCCGGAGCGCCGGAAAACTCGCTCGGAAAGTGGTGGAGAGGTTGCCGCGATGAAACCTTCTCTCTTTTCCAGTGGGGAATGGCCTATCTAGCGGCGCCGGGATCGACAGGGTGGTGGCCGAGCATGCGGGGGTGGTGGGGGGAAGCGGGGGATCTGGGGCATTTGTCTTGACTTTTCGCCTGACAGTGTGGCCCAGGCGTGTTTTTCCCTTCTGCCGGAGCCCCCGAGGGCCCCCCAACGCACTGGGTTCGGCATGGGATCGCCGGGCCCAAAAACGGGCTGAGCCGGCGGATTTTGGTGGCTTGGGGGTACGACTGGGGGTTTTAGGCGCCGGCGCGGAAAAAGGCGCCCTGGGGGGCCAGTTGGGGGCACGTCTGGAGATGCTCTTAGCGCGGGAGTCCATCAAAATTGATGGGGGCCGCAAGTTCTGCTTGGCCGCCGTTTTCAAGGAGGAGGGTAATGTGATATTTTTTTTGATAAAGGGTGAATTTTATTGGCTCAAAATGAATCAACAAATGTATACAAAAACAAAGAATGCACATCCAGACTTCGCATAGTTAGGATGCACACAACCAACCACAACGCGCACACACAAAAAACACTCGGGCAAATAGCAAAGTCATATAAGACCAAAGCTATGTGTAGGCGAGAAAAAGAAAAGAAACCCAAAGTGACCAGATCCGCGATCGGCAAGCTACGACAATGACCATATCCGCACCAATCATCTAATCTGGAATCTTGGCTGAATAGAATGATAGACTACTCATATGAACAAGGTGCACTTCTTTTTTGGAATCTTGTTTTCAAGGAACCTCCAAATTAATTATGCTCGGCATGGGATAATTTGAGAATGGATGATCGACTGAAATGTTCCCAGGTGCCCACTAGCAAGGTCAATGTGCAAAGGAAAGACCGGTGTTGGTCTGTCCTTTGTGGCCTGGCAGTTAGAAGTACGTCTAGTATATTATGGGATTATGTTCCCACTTCTATCGTGCTGGTCTACATATGCATCTCTTCTCCTTGTGTAATTTTTGCAGATGACACTAATCGTAGGTACGAGGATGCACAGGATGTTTGATTAACCTTGAAAATTAATGCCCACTAGATTTTAGTTGCCTTCGGATGGTACTAGGAATTTTGTTATCTACCGACTGTACAACCTCCACATATTTATTTTCAAGAAATGGGATTGCCGTTAGCGCCTTCCAAGATCAGAAGCGAGGAAGGTAAGATGTCCGGACCCCATAGGGCAAACCCGGATAAAAGCAAACAACTTCATCTTGCAAACAAAACAAAACAAGGTCAACGAGAAGTGACCGATGGAGGGAACAAAAATGAGGAAGACCGATCACAAATAAAACGAGTTTCCAACTTTCAGAGGAATGTCCTTTAATAGCAAAACATGATTTGTTAGGATTGGTACTTTTTACATTGGTACCTTGCAGATCGGTACCTTGAAATTGACGCCCACAGAGACCGGACTCGTCGGGGGTAAGATTTGTGTGTCTTTAACTGCTTTATCCCTGTTGTAAAGGCATGCCCTTATAGGTGGCATGCCTTTGCGCATGTGGCTATTGAGTGCATGTCTCAAGGGCTTGAGACATGCTAATTCACTATGGTTAGAAATCTAACCATAGCACTTTGGTAGCCCTCCCACGAGGGCTGCCTTCTCTCCAACAATATACTTGTCAGCTTTGTCACTAATTGCCAAGAGATATGAGGTAGCACGATGCTGCAGGCCAGCCAACCATTTTCCCTCAATGTGTTTCTATTGTCCTATTTTGGAACTCTTTTACCATGTGACTTGTTCTTGCAGCAACACATGTTATTTTTTTCAGCGCGCCTAGCAAAAATTGGCGATTGCAGTGAGAAGTTGAAGATATTTTTATATCATTTTTACTTGACAACTTTAACTTTTAGTGAGAGAATTAGCGTACTCCAGTTGTGTTTCACACACAAATTTCACGTCCAAGTCCAAACATAGAGGTTCATTTATATCGATATAGATATTTCGATTGCGGTGGCGGTTGGTGGGCTTGCCGGCACCGGTGTGGGATGGTGTGCGACAAGGTGGTGTGGGAGCTTGGGTGAACACCCTGTCTCGTCTTTGTGCCATGACCAGCAATGGCAGCAGCTGTGGCCGTCATTGACCTTCCTGGAGGCATCACTGCTTTGTTGCCACACCCTTCCTGCACGGATCTGGCCATCCGGCCTCTCCATGGGAAACCCTTGATCATGTGATCGGACGTTGGCGGCACTTTAGTGCGTCATTTTCCCTCTTGAGGGCTTCATGTCGGAGCTCGGCATCGGCAATCGAGCTGATGGTTTGAGGTGGTTGTGGTGTCCAGGCTTCTGTGGCAACGAAGTATTCAGCTAAGTGATGGTGTCTGCACGGGCGGTAAGTGCATCGAAGTATTCAGCGATGACATGTTCTGCTCGGTCGTCGTTCATGCTGACCGCGGCGACGTCGTCCTATTTTTTTACAAAGGGTGTATTTTGTTGGCTGAAAATGAAGCACCAAGAGTATACAAAAACAAAGGGCGTGTTTGGTTGCCTGCATGAGGCCCAACTAGACCCGCGCGGGAAGAATCCGGCCTGTTTGGTTGCCTGCTTTTGCTGTTCGGCCCACATGGCACGAACCTTAAAGCACTCCTGGACCTGGCTCCCTGGGAACGCCCGAATCGGCAGTTTCTCCAGGGCCAGGCCTGAGCGGTGCACGTGGGCGGCGGCGGCTGCACAAGCGCGGCCACGCTCGAGAAGCCGCGTTGCTTCCTGAAGCGCCCACAGTTATTAGCCTCACCGCCCCTCACCGCTCCCTCTCCCCACTCTCCCCTACTCTCCCAACTCTCACCGGCGGCGGCGGATCGGAGGATAGCAAGAAGACCACCGGACTCCATCAGCGAGCGGATCATCACCTGGCCAGCGGCAACGGCAGTAAGCACTTCTTTGTTCGTCATGCACTACTTTTTCGCGTTCGATCCGGCGGTAGATTCGATCCACGGCGGAGAGGGGAATGGGGAATAGAGGTAGATAAGCATGGCAGTTCATAGTAGTTCATACTAGTTCATACGAGTACAAAGGAATTCATAGTAGTTCATGCAAGATCGGAATAGAGGTAGATGCGGTTGGAGTAGAAAGGGGATTGGGGGATTGGGGGTACAGAACAGACTCTGGCTAACCGCGGCTGTCGTCATCGGTGTGCAGAGCGGAGGGTCGAGTGGCTGGCCTTCATCTTCTTGTTCATCGCCGTGCGGGGCGGCGGGTCGTCGTCGTCGTCCTCGGCGGAGTCGAGGTCGATCTGCCAGGTATGACGGCCTAGCTCCGGCGCCCTCGCTGCCATCTGCACCGGTTCTTTCTCCTCCTCCTTAGACTCCCTATCGATCCCCGCCGGCGGCACGATTGCCCTCTCCCAGTACACTGCGGCACGGCGGTCATTAGGAGCCCAGTAGCTCTTGTACTTGGACCACTTCTTCCTCTGTTTAGCATCGTCCGAGACGGCCTGATTCATGGCCCAGCGAATGATGTTGACTGCCATCGCGCCCTTCGCCGGGTTAGGAATCACCGTCTTTAGCTCTTGTGCAGTGGCTCTCGTGAGCACTGCATCAGATTCTTTCTACATCTCAGCCATGGAGCCGAAGTTCGAGCACACCTCCATGGTGTTCTCGAACTTGGTGCGGTCACCAGCCGACCACCCGAGGAAGCAGACCCTCCAGCCAATACCCCACGGGAAGGGGTTGGCATTGGAGCTGGAGCTGGAGCTCATGACGATGGAGAGGAGGAAGATTGATAGTGAGAGAAGAGAGGGGGTAGGTAAATAGTGGTGGGCAGAGTGAGTAAATATAGGCGCGATGGAGAGGAGGAAGAGTGACAGTCATGCCGTTTTAACTACATGCTCTTCAATAAGCCATGAACTCTGTGTTGTGCCTGACTCCATGAATTTTGTGCAGATCAAGGTGAGCAATGAGATGGGCACGGAGGTGCTCCCGGCCGTTGACAACAAGGGCAAGCAGCCCCTTCATCCAATGCCTGAGGAGGTTGTGCTGCCGCCCACCGCCGACGAAGACCCGAAGACGCCCGAGGTTGGCGACGACGAGCGCATGGAGGAGCCCCCCAGCAACAATTGCCGCAACTACGGCCACTACCATGAGGAGGATGTCTCAACTCACTTCTACAAGGTCATCCTTGCACCGAAGCTTGAGTGCATCCCCATGCCCGTGGACTTCACCAAGCACTTCGTCGCGGTGCCGACGGAGTTCAAGCTCAGGAACAACACCGGCTGCTACTGGAAGGTGACGATGAAGCTGACGAATGATAGGGTGACCTTGGATCAGGGTTGGGCCACCTACGCAGCCGTTCATCAGATCAAGATCGGCTATATGGTGACGTTCAAGCTCCTCACTCCCGACACCCTCAAGGTCATCATCTTCGACGAGGATGGTACTGAGGTCGTCAACAAGTGCGGCAATCACGACGAAGCCTTTGCCGCCAAGGAGTAGGGCCGGGACACCTCCTTTCTAATTACTATCGAGTCTGCTTTGAACTGTTTATGGTTTATGCTTTGAACTGTTATGAAGTGTGGTACTGTTTATCTGAAATATGTTGTTAAGTAGTTGATCCTCTGTTTATACTCTGCTCTGCTTATGATGTGTGCTACATGGTTGTGCCGAAGTGTGCTGGTAACCTCACCAACTAGCCAAAGAGGTTACCACACACCAGGCGTTGCATATAACCAAACACCATGCCTTGGGTTTGTCCACTAACATGCAGGCAACCAAACACCAGACAGTGTGGTTCAGCCCATGCAGGTAAGAGGGTATGCAGGCAACCAAACAACTTGCAGATGGTGCATTTGAGGCTGCATTTGCATAGCCAGGCTTAGTTGAGAAGGCTATGCAATGCAGCTACTGTAGCCTACAGCAACCAAACACGCCCAAAGGCTGCACACCCGGACTTCACATAGTTAGGATGCACACGGCCAACCACAACGCACACACACAAAAAAATACTCTGGCAAATAGCAAAGTCATATAAGACCAAATCTATGTGTAGGCGAGGAAAAAAAAGAAAACCCAAAGTGACCAGATCCGCGATCGGCAAGCTACAACAATGACCATATCCGCACGAATCATCTAATCTGAAATCTTTGCTAAATAGAATGATAGACTACTCATATGAACAAGGTGCACTTATTTTTTGGAATCTCGTTTTCAAGGAACCTCCAGATTAATTATGCTTGATATGGGGTAATTTGGGAATGGGTGTGATCGACTGAAATGTTCCAAGGTGCGCACTAGCAAGGTCAATGTGCATACGAAAGACCGGTGTTGGTCTGTCCTTTGTGGCCTGGCAGTTAGAAGTATGTCTAGTATATTATGGGATTACGTTCCCACTTCTCCCGTGCTGGTCCACATATGCATCTCTTCTCCTTGTATAATTTATGCAGATGACACTAACCGTACATACAGGATGCACAGGATGTTCAATTAACCATGAAAATTAATGCCCACCGGATTTTAGTTGCCTTCAGGATGCACAGGATGTTCAATTTTGTTATCTACCGACTGTATAACCTCCACATATTTATTTTTAAGAAATGGGATTGCCATTAGCACCTTCCAAGATCAGAAGCAAGGAAGGTAAGATGTCCGGACCCCATAGGGCAAACCCGGATAAAAGCAAACAACTTCATCTTGGAAACAAAACAAAACAAGGTCAACGAGAAGTGACCAATGGAGGGAACAAAAACAAGGAAGACCGATCACAAATAAAACGAGTTTCCAACTTTAGGAGGAATGTCCTTTAATAGCAAAATATGATTTGTTAGGTTTGATACTTTTTACATCAGTACCTTGCAGATCGGTACCTTTGGAAATCGGTACCTTGGACTTGACGCCTCACAGACCGGAATCGACGGGGGTAAGATTTGTGTGTCTTTAACTGCTTTGTCCCTGTTGTAGAGGCATGCCCTTATAGGTGGCATGCCTTTCCGCATGTGGCTATTGAGTGCATGTCTCAAGGGCTTGAGACATGCTAATTCACTATGGTTAGAAATCTAACCATAGCACTTTGGTAGCCCTCCCACGAGGGCTGCCTTCTCTCCAACAATATACTTGTCAGCTTTGTCACTAATTGCCAAGAGATATGAGGTAGCACGATGCTGCAGGCTAGCCAACCACTTTCCCTCAATGTGTTTCTATTGTCCTATTTTGGAACTCTTTTACCATGTGACTTGTTCTTGCAGCAACACATGTTATTTTTTTCAGCGCGCCTAGCAAAAATTGCGGTTGCAATGAGAAGTTGAAGATATTTTTATATCATTTTTTACTTGACAACTTTAACTTTTAGTGAAAGAATTAGCGTACTCCAGTTGTGTTTCACACACAAATTTTCACGTCCAAGTCCAAACAATGAGGTTCATTTATATCGATATAGATAATTCGATGGCGGTGGCGGTTGGTGGGCTTGCCGGCACCGTTGCGGGATGGTGTGTGACAAGGTGGTGTGGGAGCTTGGGTGAACATCCTGTCTCGTCTTTGTGTTGTGACCAATAATGGTGGCAGCTGTGGCCGTCATTGACCTTCCTGGAGGCATCGCTGCTTTGTTGCCACACCCTTCCTTCACGGATCTGGCCATCCGGCCTCTCCAGGGGAAACCCTTGATCATGTCATCGGACGTTGGCGGCACTTTGGTGTGTCATTTTCCCTCTTGAGGGCTTCATCTCAGAACTCGACATCGGCAATCGAGCTGATGGTTTGTGGTGGTTGTGGTGTCCAGGCTTCTGTGGCAACGATGGTGCATGGTGAGAGTGTCGGTGTCAAAACAGGCGGATCTTGGGTAGGGGGTCCCGAACTGTGCGTCTAAGGCTAATGGTAACAGGAGGCGGGGGACACAATGTTTACCCAGGTTCGGGCCCTCTCTATGGAGGTAATACCCTACTTCCTGCTTGATTGATCTTGTTGATATGAGTATTACAAGAGTTGATCTACCACGAGATCGTAGAGGGTAAACCCTAGAAGCTAGCCTATGATTATGATTGTTCTTGTCCTACGGACTAAACCCTCTGGTTTATATAGACACTGGAGGGGGCTAGGGTTACAATAGAGTCGGTTACCAAGAAGGAAATCTACATATCCAAATTGCCAAGCTTGCCTTCCACGCAAAGGAGAGTCCCACCCGGACACGGGACGAAGTCTTAAATCTTGTATCTTCATAGTCCAACAGTCCGGCACAAGTACATAGTCCGGCTGTCCGAGGACCCCCTAATCCAGGATCCCTCAGTAGCCCCTGAACCAGGCTTCACTACAAAAAAAGACACATCCGTGACATTTTGGGCCGAACGAATTTTTTTCCTGTCATACATATGACACTTCTATGACGACAATTGTGACAAAACCCAGTATCATCATAGATGTGGTGGGCTCCTACTTCTATGACAAAAAATCATGACAGAAAATGGGCTTTTTGTCCTGGGCGGGCCGGAGACGCAGCTGCATGACATTCTTTGGGCCGTCCATGACCGAAACAACCGTGGTAGAAGCGAGGGGGGGGGGGATTTCGAGGAGTTGCCGGTTACGGTGGAGACCGATCTGGCGTTTCTCTCGTGCGACGCTGCGGTGTGTGTAGGCGTTAGCTCTAATCAAGCCGAAGCGAGGCGTTGGTCTCTCGCGAACCCGAGCAATTGTAATCGCAGTTACGCGTTCATCGAACCCGAGCGATCGATCGATGGCTGTTAACTGAACCCGATGGAGCGATTCCTTCGCTACTGCTGCTAACTGAAGCCGATCTATGCTGCCTCTGGGATGAATAGTGAGCATTGCGGGGGGGGGGGGGGGGGTTGATTCTTGTTACGCCCCGAGACCGACGCTTCAGAAGACTTCTAGCTATTCCGAGTTTTGCGGTGCGATGTATTTGTTTGTTGCATTCTTCTTAGCTTCATTTGCATTGCATCATGTCTTCTTGCACCCCCCTTTTTAAAACTCAGCTAAATAAATTGCATAGATCGTTGATCTATTTAAATCGAGGGATTCACATGGTGATTTCTCTTTATAACATATCCTCTTGATATTTAGGGAGTTATAATAAATATTCCATTAGTTTGGAGTTTACCACAACACACGTGCATATTAAATCCCTTGGCTTTTTCTTCTTCATGTTTTGACTCTCTAACCTTGTCTATAATTCTTTCTTTATCTATCAAAGCCCCACCAAAATTCTCAACATTTTTGGACCTACCCAATCCTCACTTCCTATTCAAACCATTTGAATTTAAATCAAATGAGTTTGAATTTAAACTTTCATTCATGCCCACTTCTATTTTTCCTGGTTCAAGCTCATTTTTGTGAGCCCGGGAAAATTATCCGCATGCCAAAGTCCCTTCTCTAACCTTTTTCCTTTCTCTCTTTTCTTTCTTCCTATTCTTTTACTGTTTTGGAAAATAAAAGAGAGGGAGAAGAGAGCCCAGCAGCCCAGCCAGGCCTCTGGCCACTTCCTTCTCTACTGGGCCGGCCTCCCAAGGCCCAGCCGCCCCTCCTAACCCTAGCCTGATCTCCCCTGTTCACTCTCTTCCTCCCCTCGCTCCCATCGAGCACCGCCACATACACGCACACCCGCATCGCTCCATGGAGAGGAGCTCCCCGCGCCTCCGCCTCCGCCCAAAGCCTCGCCCATGCCTCCCCGCCGTCCAACCGTGCCGCGCCCTCAAGCGCATCGCCTCCCGCAGCCGTCGACCGAGCCGACCCTCCTCGTAGCGCTGCCGCCTCGTCTCCCCGTCGCCATGGCCCGACGCCCGCGCCTCTGTTGTTTCGTCGCTCGCAACCACCGAGATCCGTCGTCCCCGACTCCTCCACGCCTCCCCATCATCATCTCCGGCAAGAGGCCGCCCCAAGCTCGACATCGCCCTCCTGCCTTGCCTCGATTTCCCGCGACCCCGCTCCGCTCCATCCTCCCCCCTGCGCCAAGACCGGCCGCCGTGCCGCCATGCTCCGTGTCGCCCCTCGCCTCGTCTGCTTTGACTCCGACCAGATGCGCCCGAGGAGCTCCCCGAGCGAGCTCGCCCGCGGCCCCTGCGTTCCTCGCGCTCGAGCACCTTCCATGGCCTCCGCCACCCACATCTGCTCGCGGACGCCACTGCCAGCGCCTTGACGGCCACTAGCTCCTTCGCGCCACTGCCTCCACGACCACTCTCCCTCCGCCGGTTCATCACGCATGACCAGCAGCGCCTTCTCCATGGAGCACTAGCACTGTTGTGTCATGCCCGAGTGGTCATGCCATTGTGCTCTCATTGGGCTTTACTTCAGAAGGGGCTGTGGTGCTTGGGCTTGGCCCAACTATAGGAGTCGAGGTCGCTGGTTATAAACGAAGAGAGCAGCACATGGGAAAGGCATCGAACTGATGGAAAAGTCTGAACCTTCTCGTCCTCCTGCTCCCGTTCCTCACCCTTCTGCTACCTGTATCTCATCCCTCTTCTGCTGATCCTCACCCCAAATTTCCCTTGTATCCCTTGATTTGTACTCGATATTGGTACTGATCTGACTGTCCGTCCCATATCCATGTTTGGGTCGTGACAATTTGGTATTCAGAGCCAGCAAAAAAATCACCACCCACTTCCTGCCTACCATATGTTCGACAAAATGTCCTGCCAACCAGAGGTGTTCACCGGCGGCGTTCTCCGTGTCACCGTATACCATGTGTACTCCTCGGTCACTAAGGAGACACTACAACAGGTGTTTGCCGCGTATGGTGTGGTGAAGGTCTCCATGTTCCAGAGACTCCACCATGTGGAGGCAGTGGTTCAGCTTCGATCAAGAGTCGCGGCGGCGCGAGCTCTCGCCTTGCATGGCCAGTGTGTCTACGAGCTTTCCTGCCTCCTCGATATCCAGGATGTGTCGTCAGAGTATAACCTGCACTTGTGCTCGCTGCTGGAGCTCAAGCAGACTGCAACTGTGGTCGAGTACACGCCTGCGTACTGGGAGCGTCTACACCGGGTGCTGGATCTTGACCCCAGCCTCAGCATCAAGAGCTTCGTCCATCAGTATGTTGAGGGCCTAAGGGAGGATATTCAAGCAGCGGTGCGATCGCAATCTCCTTCTAGCATCACCGGTGCATCGGTCCTTGCTCGGATAAGGGAGAACGAGATCGGGAAGGATGCGGCAATGGGTGACGACAAGGTTGGCGTCAGCAATGGACTCATGCCTATGGAGAATCTGACCGACGTCATTGAGGGAGTCCTGGACTAGGGGGTGTCCGGACAGCCGGACTATCATCGTCTGCCGGACTCCATGACTACGAAGATGCAAGATTGAAGACTCCGTCCCGTGTCCGGATGGGACTTTCCTTGGCGTGGAAGGCAAGCTTGGCGATACGGATATGTAGATCTCCTACCATTGTAACCGACTCTGTGTAACCCTAGCCTCCTCCGGTGTCTATATAAACCGGAGGGCTTTAGTCCGTAGGACAACATACATTACAACAATCATACCATAGGCTAGCTTTAGGGTTTAGCCTCCTTGATCTCGTGGTAGATCCACTCTTGTACTACCCATATTATCAATATTAATGAAGCAGACGAGGGTTTTACCTCCATCGAGAGGGCCCAACCTGGGTAAAACATCGTGTCCTCGCCTCCTATTACCATCCGCCTAGACGCACAGTTCGGGACCCCCTACCGAGATCCGCCGGTTTTGACACCGACATTGGTGCTTTCATTGAGAGTTCCTCGTGTCGCCACCGATAGGAAGGATGCCTCCACCCGCCTTCAAAGACGGTATTTTTATAAAGGGGCCTTGGCCGCCAAACTATCCGGCTAGGTGGTTTTATTATGACCGCCTATCCGCCATCGCTTCGATAATGACTTCTCAAGTCGTCAAAAGCAATCTTCGCGTCGCTTGGAATCGCCAGCGGTTTGATCCATGAGAGCTCTCAAATGCGTTAACGAGCTCTTGGATCGCATCGCCGCTCGGGAGTCGCTACGGACTACAATCGATTGGGCTTAAAACCGATCTGCGAGAGATTAACTCTACCCAGGCCACCCACCACGTCGCAGTGGTAGAGGAGCAATGCGGCGACTCTTCGCCTATATTGAAAACTAGTCACGTCCGGATTCCCGAACCCTCCATGCCGGATCTCCGCGGAGGGACGGATTTCGATCGAGCATCGAACTTAAAATCATGCATCATTCGGACTCATTGGATCGTGTCCAGAATCCAAGCTTCAATTCGAAACTCCTCGGCCTTTAAGCCCCAAGATGGGCAGGATCCGGATTTTAGTCCACCCACCCGCCTGCACATATGCGATCTATCTCTAGTACGGCAAGAGCCCGCTGAAATAGTACATCACAATCGGGCAGATTCCTCCCGGTTATGGACGGGATAAGGACTGCCGAGAGGAAAACATAATCTCAATCTTTTGCAATAATTGCACAGACAAGGAATATTGAACGCCATCGGTCGTCAGTAAAATTATACACTTCACGATCTGGCGTCCATAGTACTGAAGTATCTTGTGCGATGGAGAGTTTCGGAAAACCAAAACCAATTTTGGGATAATCCGGCCCGAACACAACCCCAGTCCGCATAAAAGGGTGCATCACACTCAGACCCAGATGCAAAAACCAAAAAGCAAAAACCCCATAAAGGAACGGAACCAGATCGAGGGATGGCTCAATGGACCTCAGTAAGCTTCATATCTGAGGGCGCCGTCCCAACTCATAGCCTTTGAGCATGTTGGATACTACGGCAGGTGGCTAAAAGTGGCGAGGAGCTTCTAGCCCCGGAAAACCACTCCAACAATACCGGTACGGTATCAACAGTCTTCAAGACCTTCGCATCAAATAATATGCGAAAACGAACAATCCGCGGCCTCGTCGAAGTCTACCAAGTAGCAACAGCAAATCCATGGAGCGACACAGCCATCACCTTCAATGCCAGCGACGAACCTAAATTCCGAACAGCTCGAGCACCAGCCGCACTGGTGCTTAGTCCCATAGTGGACGGCTTTCGGCTTACAAAGGTCCTCATGGATGGCGGCAGCGGACTAAACCTCATCTATGAGGAAACTCTTCAAAAAATGGAAATAGACTAGAGCCGTATTGAGCGAAGCAAAGACAACCTTCAGAGGAATAATCCCTAGCCGGAAGCGCTGCACCGGAAAAATCACACTCGATGTGGTGTTCGCTCACGGACAATTACAGATCCGAAGAAGTCACGTTCCAAGT
This sequence comes from Aegilops speltoides, assembly GCA_021437245.1. Classification (NCBI taxonomy): domain Eukaryota; kingdom Viridiplantae; phylum Streptophyta; class Magnoliopsida; order Poales; family Poaceae; genus Aegilops; species Aegilops speltoides. Next base: position 18,315 of record JAHHZJ010002302.1, read on the forward strand.
GGCCCGCTCAACAGCGGATATCACGCTATATTAGGACGAGAGGCATTCACAATTTTTCAAGCAGTACCTCATTACGGGTACATGAAGCTCAAAATGCCTGGGCCCGGCAGAATAATCACTCTCGCTAGTGATCCGGACAAAGCACTCCGCGCTGAAAACAAGACAGCCGCACTAGCCCTGGAGGCACTATCTGAAGCCTTAGCACCAGAAGAACTCACCGCGCTGCGCTCTACGGTGAACAGGGCCAATGTGATACTCGATAAAAGATCCAAGTCCACTTGCTTCAAACCAGCAGATGAAATAATAAAATTCCAGGTCCATCCAACGGACCCAACAAAGACGGCCTCCATTGGGGCACAATTGAACCCCGAGGTAGACGCCGCACTGCGCGAATTCCTTCGGGAAAATTGGGACATTTTCGCCTGGCATCCTTCGGATATGCCCGGAATCCCACGCAGGTTGGCAGAACACAGCCTAAACATCCTAAAAGGATTTAAGCCAGTCAAACAGGCTCTTCGACGATTTTCCGAACCCAAAAGACAGGCAATGGGAGAAGAGCTAGCCAAACTATTGGAAGCCGGATTCATCAGAGATATCAAACATTCGGATTGGCTAGCAAATCTGGTAATGGTACCAAAGAAGGACAAATCCTAGCGCCTCTGTGTCGATTTTAAAGACCTCAATAAGGCTTGCCCAAAGGATCCCTTCCCTCTCCCCCGCATCGACCAAATTATCGATGCTACCGCAGGGCATGACTCGTTGTGCTTCCTCGACGCATACTCTGGCTACCATCAAATCAAGATGGCGAAAGCAGACCAAGCCGCAACGGCATTCATCACTCCATACGGACCATTCTGCTTCAACACGATGCCCTTCGGACTTAAAAACGCCGGCGCAACATATCAGCGCATGATTCAAACATGTCTGGCCACCCAGATCGGCAAAACAGTCGAGGCATACTTAGACGACGTAGTCGTCAAAACAAAATACGTCGAAACTCTAGTAGACGATTTGAGGCTCACATTCGACAACCTCAGAGCATATGACATCAAGTTGAATCCGGAAAAATGCGTTTTCGGCGTACCAGCCGGAAAGCTGCTGGGCTTCATTGTATCCGGTAGAGGAATTGAAGCAAATCCGTCCAAAATCTGAGCTCTGACATAGTTGGATATTCCAAAAGACCTCAAACAGATACAAAAATTAACAGGATGCGTGGCAGCTTTAAGCCGCTTTATCTCCTGTCTAGGAGAAAAGGCATTGCCTCTCTATCGCCTCCTCAGGCGCACCGAACACTTCGAATGGACGGATGCTGCCACTGCCGGACTCGAAGAAATAAAGGCCATATTGGCAACAAATCCGGTCCTGGCTGCGCCCAATCTGGGCGAACCAATGTTGTTATACATCGCAGCAACACATCAAGTTGTAAGCGCGGTACTCGTCGTCGAGCGAGAGGCGTAGAAGGCACAAATTCCCTCTTCAAAAACCAGTGTACTATGTATCCACTGTATTAACCCCCTGCAAGTCCCGTTACCCACACTATCAGAAGATAGCGTATGCGGTGTTCATGGCATCCCGGAAGCTCTGACACTACTTTCAAGAGTGTTCGATAACAGTAGCCTCTGAAGTACCACTCAATGACATTATAAATAACCGCGACGCAACGGGCAGGATTGCAAAATGGGCCATTGAGCTCTTACCATTCGATATAACTTACAAACCTCGGCGAGCTATAAAGTCACAAGTCTTGGCTGACTTTGTCGCCGAATGGACCGAAGCCGAACTCTCTAAAGAGTACGACGCATACTCCAATTGGACTATGCATTTCGACGGCTCTAAAATGTTGGCCGGACTGGGGGCTGGCGTCGTATTGACGTCCCGAACCAGGGACACAGTCCAGTATGTACTTCAAATAATGTACACGGACTCCAACAACGCAGCCGAATACGATGCCCTGTTACATGGTCTCCGGATGGCAGTCTCCATGGGCATTCAACGCCTAGAGGTGCGCGGGGATTCAAACCTTGCAATATCCCAAATAAATGGAGACTTTGTCACATCCCTAGTTCTGGCCTGCTCTGAGTTAGCTAGTCTTGTGCTGCATCATGTTTAAATTCCTCGTAAATTTGAAATGGGGACTGATCAAACCCTAGCACCAGATCAAATCAAATAGGTTCAACATAAAATCATTTTCAATGAACCTGAAATGCCTTCTAAAATGTTCATCATCTTTGCCTTGGTCTTAAACCTCTGACAAAAATGGTGCACAATTTTCTAGGTCATCCTAAGGTCACTGAATTAACTCATAAGTATTTGAATTTGGACATTTAAATTCTGTAAAATATTTTAAATGTCCAAATACTCCTAAACTGAAATGTTCCATGTTGGATATATTATATACAGTGGGCATGTGCAGTTTAGTGATTTTTGAAAGGGTCTAAGTATTTTTGGAAAAGCCCTAAATTTTACAGAAAATAGAAAACAGTAATTAAAATATAAAACAGAGAGAGAGAGAGAGAGAGAGGAACTACCTAGGCCGCTTACCTGTCCACCCTGGCGGCCCAGCACTGTTGGCCCAGCCCACCAGCCTTCCCCTGTCGTCTTCCTCCTTCCAGGAGGACAAACAGGTGCGTGGCGAGCGCGCCGACGACGCCTTGCCACCTCCTGCTTCAGCCGCTCAGCCTCGACCCCCCAGGCGTGCCACGGAGACGCCCCGAAGCCCCTGTCCCCTCTCCCCCACTCGCTGCTCCCTCTCCTCCTCTCTAGCTCCTCTCCGAGCTCCGCCCGAGTGCCACCATCGCCGCCGACCGCTGCCACCACGGCCACCGGCCACCCCACGCCTCGCCGATGCACCAAGAAGCTCCGCCTCGACGTCTGCGTCGTCCTCGATGAGACAAGCGACCAGGGACGCGCTGCATCGCCGCCACCATCGTCGTCCTCACCTCCGGCCGTCCGAGATCGCCGTCATCATTCCGGTCGCACGAGTGCATCCCCGACCTCGCGCACGATGCCATCGAGATCACTGTGAGCTCTCCTCCGTTTCTCCTCCTTCCTTGTGCTCGATTTCATGTCGTAGCCCTGCTAACCGTCAAACCCGCGAGCGCCACGCCGCCGGCCATGTCGCCGCCGTGGCCATGGCCACCGCAGCTCACACCCGTGCACGTCACCGCACTCAGCAACCTCCCAGAAGACCAACGCCGCCGCGAGCCTTGTTCCGGCAATCTCCGGCCACCCTGCGCCCTCCCGTTGGTCTCCCCGGATGAGCACGGGCACGAGCTTCCTTCCGGTGCCCCTAGCGCGTCGACCCGTGGCCTCTAGCGAGTTCCGAGCAGGCTCCGCCGTAGTTCGGGGTCACCGTCGGCTGAACTCCGGCGAGCCGACGTGGCCGCGTGATTAGCGTTAATCACGGCCAGCTAACCCTCCCTAGAGCCACTGACTACCAGACCCCATGGACTAATTACCCCTGCTTAGCTCCTGTTTAGACTAAACTAACCCCACGGGCCCCACAGGTCAGTTTGACCTGGCCCCGTCACACTTTGACCGACCCCACCCGTGAGCATTGACTCCGCTGACGTGGCCGTTGACCAGTCCCACCTGTCAGCCACACAAACCAGCCTGAGACACTGACGTATGGGTCCCACAGGTCAGGTTTGACCTGGCAGGCCCCGTTGACCGCTGACATCACAGTGAGATTATTTTCTAGGATTATTCTTATATAGGAAATTCCAGAAAATGCCCTAAACTTCTAAAAATCATAGAAATTAATCTGTAACTCCAAATGAAATAAGTTATATATGAAAAATGATCAAAAAATCCAATCTATCCATCTCAAGCCTTTGGTTTCATGCATGTTTAAGCAACTTAAACCTGCTGTTTATATCAAAACATGATAATGCACTTTATTAAGTCATAGTTTCAATTTGAACTTGAACCTTGGGTTCAAACTAACTCAAATTCATCTGATTATAGTTGCATCAGCCCAACACACTCATTTTGCCATGTCATGATCATGCATCATATTGTGCATTGCATTTATTGTATTCTTTTCTGTGTTGCGGGTATTTGTCCCCTCTCAGTAGACATTGTTCCGACAATGAGTTCGATGACACCGAAGAAGAACTATTACTATCTTCAGAAGTGCCAGGCAAGCAAAACCCCCTTGTTCATTCTGATACAATCCCACTCTCTCGCTTCTACTCTCTTTTACTGCATTAGGACAACCACGATACATGTGTTACATGCTGCGGTAGTTGAACCCCTTTATCCTCTGCATGACCTGTCATTGCCACAGTAAATAGATGAAACCCACTAGCATGAGTAGGAGTTGTTTGAGCCCTGATGTGCCTACTCATTCATGCTTGTTTGTCATGCCTGCTATTGCTTAGAGTTGTGTCAGTCCGATTCGCCGGGGATGAATTGGAGGTGTGTGAACATGTCCTCTTGTTGAGAGCTAAGTGTGTGAACACGATTTGGTAAAGGTAGCGGTGAGAGGCCATGTAGGAGTACATGGTGGGTTGTCTCATTGTAGCCGTCCTCGGAACCGAGTTACGTGTTTGTGATCCATGAGCAGTTACTACCACACATTGGGCTCCGGGCACTCCAAGCTCTCTCGACTTATTAATCAACATTATCTCTGTCGAGTGAGTTGGAACTAGTTTACGGTGTTTGTAGGTAGTGTTAGTAGTCTACCAAGTGGCACCGATGCAGTGGGCTTGGGACAGACTAGGCACCGTGTACGGTGTACCAAGCGTACATCCACCCGTCGAGGTGGGCTTGGGAACCCTGCTCACATTGTTTGGGGCCGTGGCGGCGCCCGGCGGATCTCCTTGTGGATGGAACCCGAATAGGCGATAAACCTGGACTAGAGACTTGTGTGGTTAGTTAGGTCGTGACCGACTCCCTCGCCCGGTTTCCGCTTGAAGGTTGCCGAGATACATGACATGTACAGGGCGGTAAGTGGTGAGCGTGTGTGAAGAAGTACACACTGCGGGGTTAACATTATCTATTGAATAGCCGTGTCCGCGGTAAGGACTTACAGGGTTGCTGTGACAGTTCATAGACAAGTGAAAGTGGATACTCTAAAATGCGCAAGATAAGCGTGAGTGCTATGGATGGCGTTCTCGTAGGGAGACGGGAGCGGATCCATAGTGGTGTATTGATACGGTGAATACGTGGACTCATGTGCGCCACCTCAAAAGAGTTACTTGTAGTCGTAGTTCAGGATAGCCACCGAGTCAAAGCTGGCTTGCTGCAGTTAAACCCCACCATCCCCTTTGTTGATAATGATGCATATGTAGTTAGTTCTGATGTAAGTCTTGCTGGGTACATTTGTACTCACGTTTGCTTATTTTATGTTTTTGCAGAGAGACTTCAGTCTCGCTAGTAGTTCCGCTTGGACTTCGACGTTTAGCTTGTTACCTCAGCTACGATCTTGTGCCCTCGGCGGATCTCGGTAGATAGTCAGCTTCTCGGCCTTTTTCATTTGTAGGTGTCGTACTCGGACATGTTAAGCTTCCGCTTGTGCTTTGACTTGTATGCTTTGAATGTTGGGTCATGAGACCCATGTTTGTAATATCTACGCTCCTTGGAGCCTATTGAATAAAATACTTGAGTCAGAGAGTCATGTTGTGATGCCATGTTGTATTTGCACATATCGAGCATATTGTGTGTATGTTATTGAAATGCTTGGTGTCGGTGTACTAAGGTAGGGGTACCTCGGTACCCCAACTTGTGCAGGCGGTTGCAGACTTCCATGGCAGGGTCCACCACGTGCTCGCGGAGACCTTCTGCTCCATATCAAACCATTCAAAAGCAAGTATACAAGGCAGAAGATCGAGACCACAGCAAGCGGAGTTTGCGGGAAGGCCGTTCAGCCCAAGGTTACATCACTCACGCAAGGCCTGGCGAGAGGAGCTCGCCGGAAGACTAGGAGATTACATCATAGAAACACGCCTCGGCGCTATATGCGTCGGCGAGGGCCCGAGGCGACAAGCTCTGAGCCCGGCAAGCTCCCGGGCCGGCAAGGTCAAGACCCGGCAAGGTGCTTGCCGGGAGAAGTCTGTTGTGTGCCCGCGCTCCAGCTCATCGGCGCCGCGTCGCCACAGGGCCTTTCGAGGGGAGCGTGGCGGATGGCTGTGCAGACTGGGGACACGGTGGCACTTCACGGTGGTGGATCCATCGCCGTGGCGAGCGGAACACAAGGGCGGGAGCTTTTGGGGTCGACGGCGACGGACATTAAATGCCCTTGTCCCCCACTGTCAAAGTAGCTAGCGACCACTGTTCACACACTGTAGCTTCACTGTTCCCGCACTATTCCAACTACCACCTCTTTTACATTTTTACCCCTTTCTCCTACGTTGACACCTGTCGGTGACCCCTTGCACTATAAAAGGAGGCCCATGCACAACGTGGAGGGGGTTCGGGTTGGGGAGGTTAAGCTGGAAACCTTCGCAACTCTCGCGCTCGGTGTAGCTGCTACTGTAGCTCTTCAAGCTCCCGAGCTCAATACAAACCAAGGCAGGAGTAGGGTTTTACGCGTCCATCGCGGCCCGAACCTGGGTAAAAACCGCCCACGTGCTCGCTACGATTTGCTCTCTGTGCTCCCTCCGCCCTCGTGCCGCACAGACAAGGGGCTCCGGCCCCATAGGTGTTCGTGGCGGGCAGTTTCCCCCGACATCTTTGGCGCGCCCGGTAGAAGCGTCGAGGTTGTGCGGACCTGATCCGGCGTTCCGCAGGGCGCGTTCTTCATCAACCTCTCCGGTTTCATCAGCAGCTTCATCAACAATCGCGCCATGGCCCGAAGAGGAAGGCGGAGGTTGCGAGCCCGTCGCATCTCATCCGCCGCCACGGAGCCAGCGGTGGGCGGAGGAAACGCCGTCGGAAGGATGGTCGCGGCGAGAGACACTCGCGCGCCACCAGATCAGGGCGGGGCGGATAACGCGCCTCGGTCTCCGTGGACCGCCCGCGTCCATCTCAGCACCGACAACCCAGCAGCGCCGTACCACGGGAGGTGGTATCCGCTTTCTTGGGGCAGGACACACCGGAGGCTCGCGGGATGCTCGGACCAACGTCCGGTCACAAGCAAAGCGAAAGCGCCGGGCAGGACCTGCTCCTCCTAACGCTGTTAGAGTCGAGCATATCCCTCCTCGCACCTTCGCACCCGCTCCCCTCCACTCCGGCGAAGCGCTCGCGAGCGCAACGCTCCTCGACTTCCCTCCAGCGGACAAGGACAAGGCGGAGAAGCTACCATCGAGCCTGATCGCCGCTAACAACGACTCTTCACAGCAGCGGCGACCTCGCGGCGGGCTGAGAAGACGAAGGCCGGCGGCGACAAGACCGCCGAGGTGCAACCACCGTGCACTCCCCGCCGCGAAGCAAAAAGCGCCGCCTCGCCGGAATAACGCCGGCAGCGGCTCCATAGCATCGTCGGATCAGCGGGCTCGTCGGGATCAACGCCAGTCCTCGGCGACCGGCGACAAGAAACGCTTCGGACTACAATCGGCGCCGCCGAAAGCTTCGGCGACAATCGAACCAGAGCTGGGAACGCTGTCGACGCGCCGCGCCCGCTGAACAGCGACTTGCCGTCGCGGCGAGCTGCCCTGCGTTCACCCACGAGCTGCGGCGCGCCCGGTGGCCCAAAGCATGAAAATTTCAAGCCCGGCGTGCGGAGAAATCGGCGGCAAGGCGCACCCTCGGAATTCCTCGGTGTCTACACCATCGCGGTGCGAGCTGCGGGGCGCGGCGAGAAGATTCTGGCGAACTACTTCCGCTTCGTGCTTAAGCGAGCGTTCGTTCTTGGCTTATGCACTTGCGGAAAACTCCATTTCTTCTTGGGCAGACCTTTGCCATCAGTTTGTTGGCGCCTTCCTTTGGCGGCCACAAACCCCCGGCCAGAGAGCGATCTCCACATTTTGGCCCGAAGGAAGGAGAATCCCTGCGCCAAGTATATCCAGCGCAGGGCGTGTGCAGCACAACATCCCTGATGTCCACCCTGCCGCGGTTATCAGCGCGTTCCACCAGAACGTGCGTAACCGTCACATGCGTGAAGAGATGGCGATGACCAAGATTCGGGATGTCAGCGAGCTCTATGCTCTGGCTGATAAATGCGCACGCGCGGAAGAGGGGAGGAGACTCCCCGGAGAGGATGCTGGCGCAGGAGGAAGCGACAGCGACGATGCCGCCCCGGCAAAGAAGAGACGGCGGCGGAACAACCAAAAGAAGAACAAGAAAGAGGTGCTTGCCGTCGAGAAGTCCGGCAAGGAGGCTCCCGCCAAGCAAACACAGGCTGGCGGCTCCGACAAGGAGCCTGCCCCTGTAGCGGCAGCCGACAAGCAGGGCGGCTCCGACAAGCAATACTGCAAAATCCACCGCACCAAGGGCCACGATCTCTACAACTGCAAGCGCGTCGATGATCTCGTCGAGCAGCAAAGAGCTGAGTACGAGAGGCGCGACAAGGAGAAGGCCCAAGGTGGCGGAGGAGAACGAGCAAGAAGCGGCCGTTCAATGGCGGGAAGGACACAGCGGCAAGGCCAAGCAGCGGCAAGGTGATCGACCTCCCGGGGCGCGACAAGGATGAAGAAGGCGGCAGCGAAGACATGGAGGATGAGGATAACAGCGGCAGGAGTTCGAAAGGCCACGGAGGTCCTGTGCGTCGGCGGTGGCGCCTCTCGCACACCTCCACCGCCCGGCTAAAGCGGTGGGTGCGTGAGGTGAATGCAGCGAACGCCCGTGGAGTCGCGCGAGCTCCTCAAATGGTCCACACGCCCATCATTTTTGATCTTGAGGATCACTGACCGACCGCACCATCGGTCGGTGCTTGCCGATCTGGTCTCGCCCACCATCCGCAACCTCAAGGTCACCAAAATGTTGGTTGACGGCGGGGCGGGCTGAACTTGATCTCCTCGCTGTAATCAAGAAACTCCAAATTCCGGATGGCGAGCTCGAAGAGACCGGTTCTTTCAAGGAATCAACCGGGGCGGAGCAAGCCCAAGGAAAGATCACTCTGCGGTGACCTTTGGCGGGAGCTCAATTTCAGGATCGGCGCATCACCTCGGCGTCGCCGATATTCCGTTGCCATACAATGGAATACTCGGCCGTCCTGCCCTCGCCAAGTTCATGGCAGCTTCCCATTATGCTTAGCGTACTCAAGATGCGGGCCGATAAAGCGTCATCACTGTCCGCGGCGACAAGGAGGATGCGCTTGTCTGCGCCGACAAGATTTACGGGATGCGGCAGCTGCGGCCGACAAGCATACACTTGCGCTGAAGCTCCCGGGGAAGAAGAAGGCCAAGTCCGGCAAGGACAGCTCGTGCTTTCGTTCCGCAAGCGCATCTCCCGGGCGCTGCGCTGCCGTCGAGGACGCAGCGCAATCGAGCTCCACCGGCAAGTGCGAGAAACAAAGACAGACCAGCCAAAGATCAAGCACGGCAAGGGCGGCAGCTCACGGTGCTCACTCCGGCGGCGCGTCTCCCCGGAGCGCCGCGCTGCCGTCGAGGACGCGCCATCGAGCCCCGCCAACCGGTCCACCGGCCAGTAGAGCAAAGAAAATTGCCAAGCTCCTCCCCGAGAATCCATACCCTGTATGAGGGACCTGGACGCGAAAGGGTCGAATCGTGGCTGGGTTGCGCCGTCGGTTCGTCTCGAGTCCGCTCGACGATGAAAGCGCGCCGCGACCAGCCCGACAAGTTCTTCCCGCCGGGGGCTGCACCACCAGCGGGCCGCTGATGCCCTGCGCTCAGCAAGCGTGTTTGCGCTAGTGGGCTCCCCGAAAGCGTAAGGGCGAGAACATACAAGGGGAAGGATCGGGAGGAGAATGCGGCCTCGGCGGATTGTTGGAAATAGAAAAGCTAAGTCGTCCGAGCTTTTGTGCGAGCACTCTTTAGTTTCATGTTTTTTATGTTATGTTCCTCGTGCGTTAGTCCTTTATGCATAAAACTCTTGCGGAGGAACCTACCGTGGATAGCCGCACCCTTATCTTGTTTTCGAGCACGCTCAGCGATTTAAGTGAGCTGCGACAAGTGTCGCGCCCTTGTTTAGTTTTCGAGTCCGCTCAGCAAGCTAAGTGCGTTGCGACTAGCCGCTGCAAGGTTGCTGCCGGTAAGACCTTGGCCAGCGCAGGCTGCTTCGAGTTCAGCACTCGGCGCTCGTGACAAGGGCCCTTTGCGGCAAGTTTCCCTAGAAGCGAGGGTAAGCGCACAAAGGGTGTAAAGTAGAGGAAGTAACATAGCAAGCCTTGCCGTGAGGCGTCGCCGTATGAGAAACTTGTCTTGTGAAGGCTGACTTCGCGGCTGAGTTGCACCCTTGATTTGTTTCCGAGTCCGCTCGACAATGAAAGCGCGCTGCAACTAGCCCGACGAGGTTTCTTGCCGGAGGCAACACCGCCAGCGGGCTGCTGATGTTCCGCACTCAGCAAGCGTGTATGCACCGGCAAGTTCCCTAAAAAGCGTAGAGTATAAACATACGAAGGGCGAAGCATGGCATTGCGTTGCCCAACCTAAAGTTACGCCACGAAAGAGTAACTTATTGCGGCGCTGTCTAAGTTATTTTCGTGACTAAAATAACAGCGACAAGGAAAGGACAGAAGGGCACGCCGGCACCTAGGCCCCGGCAGACCGGCTTTGCTGGGGGCTGCGAGTACCGAAATTCCTCCGCGGCAAGCCAGGATCCCCGGGGACCACGACACCAGCGGCAAAGGCAAAGAAAGGCACACCGGCACCTGGGTCTCGGCGAAGCCAGTGTCGCCGGGGGCTGCAAATACCAAGATTCATCCCCGGCGAGCCAGAGTCGCCGGGGGCTGTGATATCAGATAAGTTTTTCATCCCTCGTCATGCATCCTCTCATGGACCGGGAAAGCGGGGCTGCGTCCTTGAGCAGCGTGTCTTGTAAAACCCATGCGGCGGAGGAGCAGTCGTGGCCCGATTCGCCCTTGGTTTTGTTTCGAGCACGCTCAGCGATTTAAGTGAGCTGCGAAAAGTGTCGCGCCCTTGTTTTGTTTTCGAGTCCGCTCAACAAACACAAGTGCGCTGAAGCCCAACCCGACAAGGTTGCTTGCGGAAGCAACACCGCCAGCGAACTGCTGATGTCTACTTTTCGACAAAGCGTGTTCAGCGGCGGCAGGCTCCCGAGGCGTGGGATGGGAACATACAAGGCACGAAGTCAAGTAAAGACTCGGTCCGACAAGCGTTCCCCTCTTTTCATTAAAAACATCCTAGTTTAGTACAAGTCCATAGAGGATGAAAAACATGATAGAGAGGATTACATATTTTAAATGCAGCTAAGGCCCGAAGGCTCACAAGTTAAAAAGATAAGGTGCCCGTAATCCTTTTCCTGTCCCTCTTTTCAGGAGGTAAGTCAAGGAGGACCCGGCAAGAGAAGCTTGCCGGGAAAGGCAAAAGGGGAGTCTAGGAGAGCTACGGGCGCGAAGACACCAAGAGAGCTTCCGGGGCGGCCGGGAGCTTGGCGGAGGCAGGCGCCGGAGCGAGCTTGAAGGCGAGGTGGTGGGGCGTCGGCCTTGTTGCGAGGCTCCTCGCCCTCGTACTCCGACATGACGGCCTTGCCGCCCTCCTCTTCCTCTTCCGCAGCCTCCCTCGCCAGCCGCCCAAAGGCGGCCCGGGGAGTTGAAGGCGGCGACCGGATGATGGGGTCGCGGTGGCGCGAGCGGCATCCGGCGCCTAGTCGGACCCGCCATCCTCGTCGTCGTTGCTGCCGCTCCCTCCTCGTCCTCTCGCTCGAGGAGGACCTTCGCTATCGGAGGAGCTGTCCACACAGCATCTCGCCGGGTCCCGGAATCCCGAAGACCTTGACGGCGAGAAGGTCGCCCTCCATTAACAGAAATGGAGGTAAACCCGCCGTCAAGCTGTGGATCTTGGCGACGTCTTCCACCCTCGATCGAAGTACATCACGCCGGGGCTGGGGACACGACACTCACTCGAGTGCCGCTGATCCCACAGCCCCTCATCGTAACTCCATCACCTCGGGCGGATCCGGTTCCATCGCGCTCATGAGCAGGGCCGGCAGCCGGACGCGACGACAGGCGCTTCGGCGCAGCTTGATGAAGAACTCGAGGATCGTCTCGGTATGGACCGCCTCGAGAAAGGAGCTACGGAGGAGGCGGGAGGCGATCGCCCGACCGCCTCTCCCGACCGCCTCGACCACGCCCTCGGCCTCGTCCAGCGGCCTCGCCCCTCCCTCTCCCCTCGTGGCGGCTCCGCCCTGCAGGTCTTGATAGGGAGAAGTGCGCTACTGGGCGACCCTCGCTGCCACCGTTGAAGAACTAGGATTTCCTCCTTCCATGGCAGAAAGAAGAACGGAAGCTGAAGACGAAGGGAGAAGAGGAAGTGTGAGACCATTGTGCTCCCCTTCCGCCCCTTTTAAAGGGCAAGGTGGGGGCTCAACCGCCCTGCCCGGCCAATCGGGAAGCGAGGAGGGCAGAGGGGCGGTGCCGACTCGCCATCTCCACCGTGATGGCTCGGTCTCCCACCTTCGCCGCCCGACCCCCATGCATGAGGGCAGCGTGGCGGCGAGGCGGGCGGCGGCGAAGTGACCTCGCTGCGCCACGATCACGGGGTGGATGCCTAAAGACGCCGCAGCGCCGCCCGTATCCACGACGCGCGCAATCGGCGCGTCTTTATTACGGGGATGCGGCGGATCGCGGAAGTGGATTCGGGCGCCGTGGGCGCGTGTGCCCGTGCACTGTTTTGGGCCTGGCCCAACAGCGCTCGGCACCGTGTGGCCCAGGCCGGGGCTCTGTCGGTGTACTAAGGTAGGGGTACCTCGGTACCCCAACGTGCACGCGGCGGTTGCAGCTTCCCGCGGCGAGGTCCTGCGTGCTCGCGGAGACCTTCTGCTCCATATCAAACCATTCAAAAGCGAAGTATACAAGGCGAAGATCGAGACCCGGCAAGCGGAGTTTGCGGGAAGGCCGTTCAGGCCCAAGGTTACATCACTCACGCAAGGCCTGGCGAGAGGGCTCGCCAGAAGACTAGGAGATTACATCATAGAAGACACGCCTCGGCGCTATATGCGTCGGCGAGGCCGGGGCGACAAGCTACAGAGCCCGGCAAGCTCCGGGCCGGCAAGGTCAAGACCCGGCAAGGTGCTTGCGGGAGAATTCTGTTGTGTGCCGCGCTCGGCTCATCAGCCCACGCGTCGCCACAGGGCCTTTCGAGGGCAGCGTGGCGGATGGCTGTGCAACTGAGGACACGGTGGCACTTCGCGGTGGTGGATCCATCGCCGTGGCGAGCGGAGACACAAGGCGGGAGCTTTTGGGGTCGACGCGACGGACATTAAATGCCCTTGTCCCCCCCATTGTCAAAGTAGCTAGCGACCACTTGTTCACCTGCTGTAGCTTCTTTGTTCCCGCACTATTCAACTACCACCTCTTTTACATTTTTACCCCTTTCTCCTCGTTGACACACAGTCGGTGACCCTTGCACTATAAAGGAGGCCCATGAACAACGTGGAGGGGTTGGGTTAGGGAGGTTAAGCTGGAAACCTTCGCAACTCTCGCTCGGTGTAGCTGCTCTGTAGCTCTTCAAGCTCCGAGCTCAATACAAACCAAGGCAGGAGTAGGGTTTCTGCGTCCCCAGCGGCCCGAACCTGGTAAAAACCGCCAGCGTGCTGCTCACGATCTGCTCTCTGTGCTCCCTCCGCCCTCGTGCCGCACAGACAAGGGGCTCCGGCCCCATAGGTGTTCGTGGCGGGCAGTTTCCCCCGACACTTGGTATGTGTGGGATCTGACTATCTAGTTGTTTATCCTTAGTAGCCTCTCTTACTGGGAAATGTCTCCTAGTGCTTCCACTGAGCCATGGTAGCTTGCTACTGCTCCGGACACTTAGGCTGGCGGCATGTGTCCTTCTTCGTTCTGTATCTGTCCCGGGAAATGTCCGCGATGAATACGGAGTCCTGTTAGCCGCTTCTGGCCGGTTCACTGGAGTCTGCTAGCCCAGTGCTACAGCCGGATTCACTTTCGGCGATGACCGACACGTTCGATCTGGGTCATGGATGCTGTCCTGTAAGTTTGTGCCACTTTGGGTTTCGACTAGCCATGTCAGCCGGACTCCTTATCATATGGATGCTAGCGACACTATCATATCGTGTGCCAAAAAGCTATAAGCGGTCCCGGGCAAAAGGTGGCGACACCGTGGGAATACCGTGCGTGAGGCGCAAAGTGATATGAGGTGTTACATGCTAGATCGATGTGGCATTGAGTCGGGGTCTGCCGGACTTTGGCGCCAAGGATCCGAAAATGGCAGCATATCATAGCGCTGTCCTAAAATGTCATTTCGGTTTGAAGGACTCGAATTCCATCGATAGCCGAGATAATAACCAAGTGGCGGCGTCTTGTGCGCGATCGGTGCGGCGTGACCTTGTCCTCAAATATCTTCCTGGAATGGCTCTTCAAGCCATCCGTACTATGGGAAGAGGAGCCCGGAAGTGACAAACCGGAAAAAACCGCGCCAATCGGCGATTCGGCCGATGACATAACACCTTCAGCCCACGACATAATGGCAGTAATTGCCCCGTGGACAGAACCATTCCTAGCCTACTTGCTTAGGCAGGAACTTCCGGAAGACCAAAACGAGGCCCGCTGCATAGTCCGGCGATCGAAAGTCTACAAGGTCCATGAGGGAGAACTTTATAAGAAAAGTACAACCGGAGTCCTTCAAAGGTGTATCTCCGAAGAGCAAGGGCGAAACCTCCTGGCTGAAATTCATGCCGGACTAGGCGGACACCACGCAGCAGCCCGGGCCCTTGTAGGAAAGGCATTCCGTACAGGATTTTATTGGCCAACAGCCGGGCGGATGCCGGGACTTTGTCGAGAGATCGTTGGTTGTCAGCTCTTTGCTAATCAGAGCCATATGCCGCCCACCGCCCTCAAAACTATACCCATTACCTGGCCGTTCGCGGTATGGGGGCTTGATATGGTTGGACCCCTTAAAGGGGGAACCCACAAGCAAATGTACCTATTGGTCATGGTGGATAAATTCACCAAATGTATAGAGGCCAAACCGGTCAAAACGGCGAGTCCGGACCAGTGATAGACTTTATATCGGGGTAGTACACGTTCTGAGTCCCCACAGCATCATCACCGACAACGGCACGAACTTCACAGCCGGCGAGGTTAAGTCATGGTGCAAAGATATGGGCATCAAGCTCGACTAAGCTTGATCTATCACCCTCAAACCAGCGGTCAAGTGGAGCGAGCAAATGGTCTAATAATGGCGGCATTAAACCCGGACTAGTGCGGTAACTTACTAAATCGACGCCTTTGGGTGAGGAGCTCGACTCCGTACTCTGGGGCTGCGGACAATGCCTAACCGCACTACGGATTCACACCATTTTTATGGTCTCTGGCGCAGAGGCAGTCCTGCCTGCGACATTATTCATGACTCACCTCGAGTGCGCATATGCGAAGAAAGAGAGGCCGAGCTGGATCGGCGGGACAGCTTGGACACATTGGAGGAAAAACGCGAAGTCGCCAAGGCTCGTTCCGCATTCTATCGCAGCAGGCCGAAGATATCAAAGCGAGAAATGCGGGCCAAGACTTACAACGTTGGTGAACTAGTTCTACGCCTGCCGGAAAAGAAAAAGGACAAGCTCAAGCCCAAATGGGAGGGCCCCTTCATCATCGATCAAGTCCTGACCGGCGGAGCGTACCGTCTACAAAATGCGTCGGATAACCGACTCGAGCCGAACCCTTGGAACGCAGCCCGCCTCCGAAGATTCTATGCCTAGCGCCGGACTAAGAGTTCGTCCCCTTCCTCCGTTCAAATTTTTACACTTCCGCTATCTTTTATTTCTCTTTCTTCTCATAACCTTTTTACTAAAAGGCCCCTAAGGGCCTACTTTTGCATTGTTCGCATACACTTGATGTGCCATCCGCACTCATTATACCTGGGGGCTTCTTTTCCAGAAGCTGAATTATAAGGGTTTCATGCCCATCACATGTGTCAAAGCTTCCACATGTACCTTTTACTCACCATTATATGCATCGATATGACTTAAGTGTTGGCCAAGCTGGGTTTCCTGGCTCCTGTGCTTACCCCTACGTTCCCGATTGTTCGGCTAGGAGGTAAAGGAGCACCTCTCACGATTATTCTGCGGGTCGGCGGATGTGTACCTCGGTGGGTGAAGCGAAAGCTAAGCGTTCTTAAGGGAATATTCGGTCGGTGACTTAAAGATGATTTTTACCTACTCATTTATCCGCCCCAGATGTTTTTCTGCTTTTTGCATGATCCGGACATGCACTTTAGGGCATGCCTCCCAGAAAGGAACCCTTAACGGAACTATTCTCCTGGAAGATGTTTCTTACTAACCATGTAATATAGCATAACTAGTTGGGCACTTATGCGATAAAGCACTAATGACCCCTACGCCTGGTCTCCATGCATACCCGGTTGTTTCTTAACCAAAAGGTATTCGGACACACTCCGGACTCTAGGGTCCCGAGGTTGAAGCGAAAAGGTCGGCAAAGACAAGCGATCTACAATCCGGCTAGAAGGCATTTCACATGTCACTTTAAAGGAAAACATACATTGTCAAATTCTTGATTGTATTCCTCCTCAATCCCGTCTAACGAGGCTGTCTAACTTACAGTCCGTTGGGAAAATTTAGCAGCCAATTCTACTTGGCTGTATACTAAACTCACAGGATCTCCTTCCCATCGGGCCCCACCGGTCCAACCGGCCATGTGGTTGGGATCCGCCTTCTTATGTAGCGTCTTCACCATGGCCCAAGCCTCCCTGGCACCTTGACGGCAAGCGAAATTTTCCTGGCGGAGGCGCTGCCGCACTCCACGAAGCTTCTCCGCAAGCTCACCAAGGCCCTCGGGTAGGGAGAGGGCTGGCCATAAAGCACGGACGGCGCCGCTCATTGCTGCCGAACTCGTTCGGCGGTTGCAACAACTTCCTGAAGTTGATACCCGTTGATATGGGCATCTCCTCCGCGAGGCGACCTGTGAGTATACCTACAAGACATATTATGTCAATTTACTTCCTCGCCGAACTCTTCTTTTCAAAGAGTCCGCTCAAGCACTTACTATAAATGCGCGGCGAAGCCGCTGATTCTCCTTAGCGGAGCTGGACAGCCCGGCTCGGCGCCTTTCAGCTCTTCTCCGAGCTTGGCGTTGGCATCCTGGAGCTTGTTCCTTTCTTGCTGCACCCTATTCAGCACCCTCTCGCGACCTTTAGCTGGCGTAGTAGTCTTACTGTCCGGATCTTGTCGGCGGCACCTGCAATGTCACTATTAGACTTCTGTTGCGCCACACAGCGCTTATATTTATTAATAAAAATGTGTTACGGAGGAGTCTCTGCGTCTCCTCCTGCGGCAGCAAGGGCGGCCTCAAGTTGGGCCTTGCATTCTTGTAGCTCGAGAGACAATTGGGCATTCTTCTCGGTAAAGCTGCGTTTGAGATGATCCTTAAATCAGTTAACATAACTACTTTAAGTCTCGGGAGCTCTTGGTATATATAACCACTAAAATTCCCTTACCCGTATGTCTTTCACATCTTTGCTCCGAGCTCTGGTAAAACCATCTTGGCGGCGCGGAGTCGCGTCCCTGTGTTAAAGGCGTCCAATGCCTCGGGAGAAGCACGCTTCACGAAATCTGTCGTGGCGCCTATGGTTCATGGCGCTCTCCACCTCGAGACTTGGTGGCGGACAGTGCGCCGGTGTCCTCCGTTGGAGGAGGATCCGGTCCGTGTCTTGCGCTTGCCTCCCCCCGGGCAGGCGGCTGGAGCTGGCAGTATAGGTTGGATTAGCAACTTCGCGCCCTCGATCCGGCGGCGCTTTTTCTCCTATAAAGATCATGAGCACTCGGGCGCTTCCTAGGAGCGTTGCTCTGAAAATTTAAATCTGAGCTATACCTTTGGGGCGGCGTCTCGATCCGTGCAGCGCTCCTTTTCCGCTGCTGGTCGGACTGACCTTTGTTGGTCGGCCGCCGCGAGCTCGGCTTCCCACCTTGAGGCGCTTCTGTAAAACACCATCGTTCGCGAAGGTCGAAATGGGCAAGGAAGAGATAATGGTGCGGACCTCGGTCACGATCACAGGAAGCGGATCTGATCCGGGGTAGTCCGCTGTAATGGCGACCATAGCATTGTCCATGCTGAGCTGATGAAACACCCCGTCGATCAGCTCTACCTTGATGTCCGGATCCTCTTCGGAGGCCGGATCCAGGGATCTTTCTGGGTCCTCGGGTTGCGGAGCGGGACTTACCATGTCCTCCACAGTCCAGCGTAGATCCTGCGTCGAAGACATAATATAAGAAACCTAAACTTCGAAAGCATGGGTTGAGCCCTTAAAAGTGTTAAACACCCAGCCTCTAGGGTTGTTCATGGAAAACCCATTCAAAGGGTTCGTTGAAGGAAGTCCTCCTTCTCCCCCCATGCAGGCTGGGCGGGATCTGCACAGATCCTCGATCGAATCTGACCCTTGGCGGCCATGACGGGTGGCATCGTCTTCCTGTTGAAATCCCACATGGGGTGGCCTCTTTATTGTAATGGCTGTACCCCCCGCATGATGCATGTCGTCATGACTCCAATCATGGTCAACCCGGAATGGGCGATAATCTTATTGGCCCATCAAGTAATGGGCGCTCTTGTCTTCCTCAATCGGGGCTCCGTGGGCGCCGGTGAGGCATTTCTTGAGAGGAGCAGCACTAAACTCCGGAGGCCAATCCGGACTGGGTCCGCAGCGGGCGTCTCCTATGTAAAACCACTCTGAAGGCCGGTCTTGGACGCCTTCTTAGGAGTGCGGATGGGTATCTGGTCGGCAATGCGCCATATTTGGCGCCGCCCACTTGATATATGGACCCCTCGTGGGAGCGAGTGCAGGCGAACAGCCTCTTCCACAATACAAAATGGGGCTCAATGCCGGGAATAGCTCATAAAGAGCTCGTTGCCCATGATATGCGGGAGAGGCGGGCGTGGGTGGTGGAGCTGGAGTCCGTAGAACTCCGAGGAGCCAGCGGAGGAGCGGATGTATTGGGAATCCGAGTCCCCTTATCAGATAAGGGACAAAGCATACTCGCTCCCCTTTATTGGGACTTGGGGTAGCCTCCGCTTGCCTCCCACCTTGATAAGTGACCAGCCCAGCTCGAACCGGGACCATGAAGGCCGGAGGGAGATATCCCCCCGCTTGGAGCTTCACTAGCTCGTTGTGTGGAACAGAGCACCTCCTCCAATCCTGGCGTTGGGCTGGGGCCGAGAAGAGGAGCAGCGTCGGCGGTCGATGATGGAATGGATTTTTTAGGTCAAGGCGCTCCGATGAAGTATTCACGGGAGGAAGATGGTGTGGTTTGGATCTGGATTTTTGCCTCTTTTGTAGGCGGATGACTTCGCACGACTAGGGGTGAAACATAAAGACACCACGGCTTTTCACATTCATGCGACAGCGTGGAAGAAGGCCATTATTAGGCGTAGAGGCGAAAACACAGTATTTATGATAAAGCCGGACCTTTGTTCGGCGGTACATCAGAACTTGAAGGAGAACCGCCTTGCAGCGCCGAAGACTATATATGCCTTTGGACTTATCGTCATTGAAGCCGGTTAAGAGACTCTTGAGGAGTCTGGACTAGGGGTGTCCGGACAGCGGACTATCATCGTCCGCCGGACTCCAAGACTATGAAGATGCAAGATTGAAGACTCCGTCCGTGTCCGGATGGGACTTTCCTTGGCGTGGAAGGCAAGCTTGGCGTCGGATATGTAGATCTCCTACCATTGTAACCGACTCTGTGTAACCCTAGCCTCCTCGGTGTCTATATAAACCGGAGGGCTTTAGTCCGTGGGACAACATACATTACAACAATCATACCATAGGCTAGCTTTAGGGTTTAGCCTCCTTGATCTTGTGGTAGATCCACTCTTGTACTACCCATATTATCAATATTAATCAAGCGGGGCGTGGGTTTTACCTCCATCGAGAGGGCGAACACAGGTAAAACATCGTGTCCCTCGTCTCCTGTTACCATCCGCCTAGACGCACAGTTTGGGACCCCCTACCCGAGATCCGCCGGTTTTGACACCGACAGTCATTCTCGAGCCCGCCGCTCCAGGGCAATGCAGAGTGGGCCACAACTTCACCACCATCGACGTCTGCTGTCGTTCTGCTCTGACGCTGACCATGTGCTCTATGGAGTCTCCGAGTAGCGATGTCACCGTCAAATTGTTCCCCAAGCCCGCTGCCTCGACGGAGAGCGAGGACCTTGACACCGTCAGTATTGCTGCACTGACACCCTCCACCTACTCGACGGGCCTGATGCTTCTCGGTGGTAACCAACAAAGCCTGGACTTCAATTTCAATATGTCATTGTTTGGACCTGATGCTTCTTGGTGGTAACCAACAAAACCTGGGTTTCGAAGGTTACTTCCTTGGAGATGATGTTGCTGATGGTCCAAGTTTTTATACTACGGTTGCTATTGAATATTGGTTAGCAATTTTTATTCTACCAGTGCAAACACCATGGGATCCTGGTGGTTCTGCTCCTCCTTGGTACCACAGTCATCGGCTTGAGGACAAGCCGCACTTTAAGGGGGCGAGAATGTCATGCCCGAGTGGTCATGCCGCTGTGCTCTCATTGGGCTTTACTTCAGAAGGGGCTGTGGTGCTTGGGCTTGGCCCAACTACAGGAGTCGAGGTCGCTGGTTATAAACGAAGATAGCAGCACATGGGAAAGGCATCGAACTGATGGAAAAGTCTGAACCTTCTCGTCCTCCTGCTCCCGTTCCTCACCCTTCTGCTACCTGTATCTCATCCCTCTTCTGCTGATCCTCACCCCAAATTTTCCCTTGTATCCCTTGATTTGTACTCGATATTGGTACTGATCTGACTGTCCGTCCCATATCCATGTTTGGGTCGTGACATGTTGCGAGTCCCGAGCACCACAGCAGGTGGCCGCCGCACTGACCACCTTGGGTTGGCGCTGTACACTGTTGTTGCCTCCGTGCAGCTTCACTTCCTGTGCCCGTGGACATGAAGACCAAGTAACCCTTCGTTTCATCAATACCGGCAAGTTCAGAAGATCCCAAGTACCCTACGACTCGCCAAGTACCACAACCATTCCGTTTTGTTTCATCACCGTCAAGGCTGAGTGGACGCCAAGTACGAGGACGTCAAGTTCCTCGCCGGACCCGAACATCTACAAACGTGTACCACTACTTCCACTACCGTCGCCCCGAAGACGTTGGATTCGTCAAGTACCTCTCCGAAACGAACGTGTACAACTACTTCCACTACGTCCGCTGCGAGAACGTCTACTTTCTCTACATTGCACCAAACTCGTTTCGCCCGAAAACGCAAGCTTCGAAGGTATAACCGGAGACGACCGCGATGATATGCCCTTGCATGTATGAGATGTACCACTTGTTTGCACCGTGCCCGTTTGTTTCATTGCACGTCCCTCCTCGTTTGCCATGCCGTCGACCCATGGGAACAGGGTTACTGGGATCACCCCACCATCTTTTGCATGTTCCGCACATCCGCACATTTGCTCTTTTGCACCGGTATCTCAATGAGTTGTCGGATCATCGCAAGGTTGCCGTGGCACCATTTCCGTCATAGTTGCCGTGGCACCCCTTTTTGTTCCGCCATGGTGACAAATGCTTCATAACATGCTCATGTCAACATTTTCATAAAATTGCTTAAAACTTGCATATGTCATCCGCATCATGTTAACAACATTTAAATGTTTAAAATTGTTGTTTGCGTTAAATTGCTAAATAACATACGGGGATTTCCGGAATTGTTGTTTGTTGTTTTCGGCCTCACTTAAACTTGCCTAGATAGGTAGTTTCATTATGTTTCACCTCTTGCCATGTTTATAACAACATGTAATATTGTTGTGTTCCTTAACGAGAGAGAACTAAATAATTGATGTGGTGTTTCGTCAATATGCAACTCGTTGCATATTGAGCTCCACTTAATTTGTAGCATTGTTTGTTGCACTTTGCCATGCCATGCCTCTTTAAACCGGACATGCATCATACTTGCTTGTGCATCATGCCATGACTATGCTTGTGTGTTTATCATGTGGTATGCTTCTTTCCGGTTTACTTCTCTCGTTAGCTTTGGTTTTGTTCTGGAGTTGTGAGGATTCGCTCGACTACGTCTATTTGTCTTTTTCATGGACTCGTTCTTCTTCCTTGCGGGATTTCAGGCAAGATGACCATTACCCTCGATATCACTTCTATCTTTGCTTGCTAGTTGCTTCGTTCTATCGCTATGCTGCACTACCTATCACTTGTTTATCAAGCCTCCCAAATTGCCATGTCAGCCTCTCACCTTTTTACCCTTCCTAGCAAACCGTTGCTTGGCTATGTTACCGCTTTGCTCAGCCCCTCTTATAGCGTTGTTAGTTGCAGGTGAAGTTGAAGATTGCTCCATGTTGGACAGGATTATGTTGGGATATCACAATATCTCTTATTTAATTAATGCATCTATATACTTGGTAAAGGGTGGAAGGCTCGGCCTTATGCTTGGTGTTTTGTTCCACTCTTGCCGCCCTAGTTTCCATCATACCAGTGTTATGTTCCTTGATTTTGCGTTCCTTACGCGGTTGGGTGATTTATGGGACCCCCTTGACAGTTTGCTTTGAATAAAACTCCTCCTGCAAGGCCCAACAGTGGTTTTAACATTTGCCACCTAAGCCTTTTTCCCTTGGGTTCTGCAGACTCAAGGGTCATCTTTACTTTAACCCACCCGGGCCAGTGCTCCTCTGACTGTTGGTCCAAACTAGAGCCCTTTGCAGTGCCCCCTCAAGGAAACTTGAGGTCTGGTTTTAGTTGTACGGATTGCTCATCCGTTGTGCCCTGAGAACGAGATATGTGCAGCTCCTATCGGGATTTGTCGGCATAGTCGGGTGGTCTTGCTGGTCTTGTTTTACCATTGTCGAAATGTCTTGTAAACCGGGATTCCGAGACTGATCGGGTCTTCCTGGGAGAAGGAATATCCTTCGTTGACCGTGAGAGCTTGTGATGGGCTAAGTTGGGACACCCTTGCAGGGAATAAACTTTTGAGAGCCGTGCCCGCGGTTATGTGGCAGATGGGAATTTGTTAACATCCGGTTGTAGAGAACTTGACACTTGACTTAATTAAAACGCATCAACCGCGTGTGTAGCCGTGATGGTCTCTTTTCGGCGGAGTCCGGGAAATGAACACGGTCTTTGTGTTATGATTGTGCGTAAGTAGTTTCAGGATCACTTCTTGATCACTTCTAGCTTCTCGGCCGTTCCGTTGCTTCTCTTCTCGCTCTTATTTGCGTATGTTAGCCACCATATTTGCTTAGTGCTTGCTGCAACTCCACCTCATTACCACTTCCTACCCATAAGCTTAAATAGTCTTGATCTCGCGGGTTTTGAGATTGTTGAGTCCTCGTGACTCACCAGATACTATCAGAACAGTTGCAGGTGCCGATGATACCAGTGCAGATGCAACCGAGCTCAGATGGGAGCCCAACGAAGACCTTGGTCGTTGCTATGTTTCGTTTCATGTTGATCATTAGTGGAGCCCAGTTGGGATGATCGGGGATCTAGCAGTTGGTTTATCTTCTTTTCTTTTGGCTTCGTCCGTAGTCGGACTATGTGTGTACTCTGAATGATGTATGATTTATTTAAGTACTTGTGTGAAGTGGCGATTGTAAGCCAACTCTTTATCCCAGTCTTGTTCATTACATGGGATTGTGTGAAGATGACCCTTCTTACGACAGAACCACAATGTGGTTATGCCTCTAAGTCGTGCCCCGACATGTAAGAGATATAGCCGCATCGTGGGTGTTACAAGTTGGTAATCAGAGCCATCCCCGACTTAGGAGCCCCCTGCTATCGAATCGCTGGCGTTGTTGAGTCTAGAACAAAAATGCTTTGAGTATTAGGATTATATATATCGGAGAGTAGGATTCTTTTTACTCCTCAACCCCTTCGTCGCTCTGGTGAGGTCTCCTGACGTAGATGTTTTGTCTTTCCTCTCTCAAAATTTCACTAAATTTTTTTAGGATCACACCGGTATCTTGGGATCATTCCGATATTCTTATGACGAGAACACTGTTCTTGGTGCCTCCTGACATTTAGGGGTTGTGGCAGTGTCCCGGGGAGTTGAGCTCCGAGGTGTTGTCGTCATAATTTTATCATTGCAGTTCTGGAATACCTGAGTTTCGCCGACATCGAAAATCCCTTTTATGCAGCTAGTGGTAAGATAACCTCGACGCCACCCAGTACTGGGGAGTTCGGGAATATTGCCATAGCTCGTATGACGGATGCTTTTTGAAGGTTGAGGTACACGATTTCCGAAGGTTTCTTGGTTATGTGTTGATGGATGGATACAGCTTGGATGTAGGAATTTTTAGTTTTGGGTGAGATATATATTGCTTCCCCTGTATCCCCAACACCAGATTGCATAAGCAGAAAGTTTTGGGAGTTTATAAGTGGGAATTCAAGTAGCTCCTAGAATATCTTTCCCACAAATGCATGATACGGGATTGGGTAAATCTCTATCATATGTAATTGTCCTGGCTTATTCTACAAGCCAAATCCTTTGTTTTTTATTTGTGGTATTCGAGTTGCTTCGAAGTCAAGTGTTGATCCATACCTTCCCTAAATGGTGTTCTCGTATTTCTATGGGAGTTCTAATCCTTCTTGATCATTGAGGTTGTCATGTTAATTCGTTCCAACCGGTGTGCTTCTTTTCAAGTGGATCCGATCGTTTCAACATTTCCGAGATCAATTTTAAGTTTTCTCAACGGTGTTTGTTTCATCCGTCCCAAGTTGTCCTTGTTTTCCCGCCCTCCCACCCTTTTCTTCAAGGACTCATATATTTTAATCAAGTATCCATTTATTCATGTGAAGTCTCTTCACTCTTTTCAATCAATGTTCTGATCCGGTGATCCCTCGTGAAGATGCTCACGAGCTTCAAGTTCATCATTCTTCGTTATTTTTCTTCTCCGGTGGATTTAATTCAAGCTTTCAGTGTTGATCATATCCCTTTCCTCGTTTAACATGTTTTTTCCATGTCGATGCACCTCTTAATTGTTCACCTCTCTCTATTCTTATCTGGAGTGCTCAAGATATCTCAGAAGAATCATGTTTCCATTCTTAATACGTTCGAGTTACTTCAAGGTTTTTCTCTTATTCAAGCTATTTAGTTCTACCGGTGTAACCTCTATTTCAAGCAATCCTTCAACGATGTTTCTTTCGAGTGGGCCCTAACCCATAGGTTTTTTCCCAGGATCTTACCTGACTCTTCTAATTTTCTCGGAGCCATTCCCAAATTCTTTTTAAAGTTTGATGTAAGATTGAATTATCATCAGTCAAATGTCTTTCTCCAAGATCTTTCAAATTCTTTCGTCATTGGTTCAACCTTTCTAATTTTCATTCTGGAGTGTCTCAACAATTCATGGTGGTGTTTCTCGTCGTCATTCTCGGATTTTGAAGACCGAAGAAGAGTTCCTCTTAAATCCTTACCCATTCTTCCAAAGATGCGTAGTTCAATCTTGCCATCCTCTTATAATTGTTTTCGATTGTGAGAATTCTTTTCACCCATCCGGAGCATTTCATGAGTTGTTTCCATTTCTTTCCTCCGAAAGCCATCATGTCATAATTATTCATTCTCAGCGTGTAGCTATCGTTCTCCAAATCTTACTGGTGCATCATTCAAATACCGTCTAATCAGTTCATGATCTCTTCGCTCTCATGTATCTAAATCCCCTCAAGTATCTTCATTCGTTTTCCAACTCTTCCCGATGATTTGTGGCTTTGCTACTTTCATTTTCATTTCTTACGGTGGTTCGTTCAGGATTTCACTTCCTTCGTTATCATATCAAATATTCGTTGTTTCCAAATCCCACCAGTGGTTCCATCAAGACCTTCTCAAGTTTATGCTATATCTCTCTTAATCCTTTTACAATGGGAATAAGTAGTATGCCAAATCCGTTGCTTGTCATCAATTAAATTTGGTGAAGGATAAGCATACAATAAACCTTATTCTTATTTCCTTGAGGTGACTCAATTCTTTTTCCGGAGATTATTCATGATGAATAAATTCTTGATTACAGGTGCTTCATCTTTCTTTTCGGAGTTCCAAGCTCTCTCAATTATCTCATTCGGAAGTCCATCTAAATCATTGCAAGGCTTCAATTCTGGTTCTCTTCAACCTCCAATTCTTCTTCATAATCATTTTTCTTTACCAGAGTTCTTCATGGAGGCTCTACATGGTGGTTCGTCAAGGATTCTTTTCATTCTTCAATTGTTCTTCAAGATTTCTCTTGAAGCTAAGATCCGCCAAGCTATACTCTAAAATAAACATGGTGTTCAACACACGTTATGTTTTGGGGAGTTTAAGTATTCTTCATCTTGCATTCCGAAGTACAATTCTCTCTATCTTATCTTTTGAGATGGTGTTATGTCATTCTTGATAATTTCCCTTTGCGTTTCGTGATTCACAAGTTTTCAAGAGTGACATATTTAAATCCTTCATTTTCTCTTTGTTCAAGAGATCTTTTCAACTATCAACCTCGTTGTTGGAGTTATCTTGTGTCATATTTCAACTAAAGCCTTCCCTAAGGAATGTTGCCATTGTGGTGCTTATCAATGATCCAAGTTTTCTCCTATCCTCTCGGCGAAAGCAATTTTTCATCTCATCGGTGTTATCAATTATATTATTTGTTTCCGTAGTGGCCGGTTGTCACCTCATAATTTTGAGATGTTTTCCATAAGCCTACAACAAGCTTATCCTTTCGTTGTTGATAATCCAACAACTCCGTTCTTGCATTTCCTGTAAGCGTGCTCTTTCAAGATCAAGTTTTCCTCCGTTCATTCCATTCCATTCTTTCATTTCTTCCGGAGGCATTGTGATGTGGTGCTCTTCACCCATCACCTCGTTTTGTCAAGGTCATGTTATTTTCTTGCTTATCCATTTAACCGGAGTGTTGTGTTCTCATTCAAGTTCTTTCATCTTATCAAGTTTTGCCTCTCTTTTCAACCAGACTGTTGTATGAAATCCTTCTTACCCCTTGTGCCATTCTTTCAATAGTTACGGAGGCAGTGTGTTGTTGATTTCATCAAGTATCATCCCATCTTCACAAGTTCATGTTCAATTCCTTCCATTTACAGTCGGAGTGCTGCCAAAATTATATCATTCTTATTCATTCTTATCTCGTTTCAACCAGAGTGGTTTCAATTCCTTCTTGTCCATTGTGCTCGTCATTCACAGCTTGGCAACCTCCAACGTTAACATGGTGTTCCTTGTTTCTCTTTTCTACTGGAATGCTCTCAATTTCGTTCAACTCTGTTGTGTTATTCTTTCATGTTTTCAACCTCTCGAGGATCATTGGTTTCACTCGTTTGTCAAAGAAGCAACTTTGTCTTACCTCTTTCTCTTCCGCTTCTCTCCGGCGCAATCCTAGATCTCAGGACGAGATCCTTTTGTAGTGGTGGAGTGTTGTAACGCCCCGAGACCGACGCTTCAGAAGACTTCTAGCTATTCTGAGTTTTGCGGTGCGATGTATTTGTTTGTTGCATTCTTCTTAGCTTCATTTGCATTGCATCATGTCTTCTTGCACCCCCCTTTTTAAAACTCAGCTAAATAAATTGCATGGATCGTTGATCTATTTAAATCGAGGGATTCACATGGTGATTTCTCTTTATAACATATCCTCTCGATATTTAGGGAGTTATAATAAATATTCCATTAGTTTGGAGTTTACCACAACACACGTGCATATTAAATCCCTTGGCTTTTTCTTCTTCATGTTTTGACTCTCTAACCTTGTCTATAATTCTTTCTTTATCTATCGAAGCCCCACCAAAATTCTCAACATTTTTGGACCTACCCAACCCTCACTTCCTATTCAAACCATTTGAATTTAAATCAAATGAGTTTGAATTTAAACTTTCATTCATGCCCACTTCTATTTTTCCGGGTTCAAGCTCATTTTTGTGAGCCCGGGAAAATTATCCGCATGCCAAAGTCCCTTCTCTAACCTTTTTCCTTTATCTCTTTTCTTTCTTTCTATTCTTTTACTGTTTTGGAAAATAAAAGAGAGGGAGAAGAGAGCCCAGCAGCCTAGCCAGGCCTCTGGCCACTTCCTTCTCTACTGGGCCGGCCTCCCAAGGCCCAGCCGCCCCTCCTAACCCTAGCCTGATCTCCCCTGTTCACTCTCTTCCTCCCCTCGCTCCCATCGAGCACCGCCACACACACGCACACCCGCATCGCTCCAGGGAGAGGAGCTCCCCGCGCCTCCGCCTCCGCCCAAAGCCTCGCCCATGCCTCCCCGCCATCCAACCGTGCCGCGCCCTCAAGCGCATCGCCTCCCGCAGCCGTTGACCGAGCCGACCCTCCTCGTAGCGCTGCCGCCTCGTCTCCCCATCGCCATGGCCCGATGCCCGCGCCTCTGTTGTTTCGTCGCTCGCAACCACCGAGATCCGTCGTCCCCGACTCCTCCATGCCTCCCCATCATCGAGATCCGCCGCCAAGCTCGACATCGCCCTCCTGCCTTGCCTCGGTTTCCCGCGACCCCGCTCCGCTCCATCCTTCCCCCTGCGCCAAGACCGGCCGCCGTGCTGCCATGCTCCGTGTCGCCCCTCGCCTCGTCGGCTTCGACTCCGACCAGATGCGCCCGAGGAGCTCCCCGAGCGAGCTCGCCCGCGGCCCCTGCGTTCCTCGCGCTCGAACGCCTTCCATGGCCTCCGCCACCCGCACCTGCTCGCGGACGCCACTGCCAGCGCCTTGACGGCCACTAGCTCCTTCGCGCCACTGCCTCCACGACCACTCTCCCTCCGCCAGTTCATCACGCATGACCAGCAGTGCCTTCTCCATGGAGCACTAGCACTGTTGTGTCATGCCCGAGCACCACCGCAGGTGGCCGCCGCACTGACCACCTTGGGTTGGCGCTGTACACTGTTGTTGCCTCCGTGCATCTTCACTTCTTGTGCTCGTGGACGTGAAGACCAAGTACCCCTTCGTTTCATCAATACCGGCAAGTTCAGAAGATCCCAAGTACTCCCTCGGTTCCAAATTAGATGACCCAACTTTGTACTAAAATTAGTACAAAGTTATACAAAGTTGGGTCATCTATTTTGGAACGGAGGGAGTACCCTACGACTCGCCAAGTACCACAACCATCGCGTTTTGTTTCATCACCGTCAAGGCTGAGTGGACGCCAAGTACCAGGACGTCAAGTTCCTCGCCGGACCCGAATATCTACAAACGTGCACCACTATTTTCACTACCGTCGCCCTGAAGATGTTGGATTCGTCAAGTACCTCTTCGAAACGAACGTGTACAACTACTTCCACTACGTCCGCTGCGAGAATGTCTACTTGCTCTACATTGCACCAAACTCGTTTTGCCCGAAAACGCACGCTTCAAAGGTATAACCGGAGACGACCGATGATATGCCCTTGCATGTATGAGATGTACCACTTGTTTGCACCGTGCCCGTTTGTTTCGTTGCACGTCCCTCCTCGTTTTCCATGCCGTCGACCTGTGGGAACCCGGTTACTAGGATCACCCCACCATCTTTTGCATGTTCCGCACATCCGCACATTTGCTCTTTTGCACCGGTATCTCAATGAGTTGTCGGATCATCGCAATGTTGCCGTGGCACCATTTTCGTTGTAGTTGTCGTGGCACCCCTTTTTGTTCCGCCATGGTGACAAATGCTTCATAACATGCTCATGTCAACATTTTCATAAAATTTCTTAAAACTTGCATATGTCATCCGCATCATGTTAACAACATTTAAATGTTTAAAATTGTTGTTTGCATTAAATTGCTAAATAACATACGGGGATTTCTGGAATTGTTGTTTGTTGTTTCCGGCCTCATTTAAACTTGCCTAGATAGGTAGTTTCATTATGTTTCACCTCTTGCCATGTTTATAACAACATGTAATATTGTTGTGTTCCTAAGCGAGAGAACTAAATAATTGATGTGGTGTTCCATCAATATGCAACTCATTGCATATTGAGCTCCATAATTTGTAGTATTGTTTGTTGCACTTTGCCATGCCATGCCTCTTTAAACCGGACATGCATCATACTTTCTTGTGCATCATGCCATGACTATGCTTGTGTGTTTATCATGTGGTATGCTTCTTTCGGTTTACTTCTTTCGTTAGCCGGTTTTGTTCGGAGTTGTGAGGATTCGCTCGACTCGTCCGTTTGTCTTCTTCATGGACTCGTTCTTCTTCCTTGCGGGATTCCAGGCAAGATGACCATTACCCTCGATATCACTTCTATCTTTGCTTGCTAGTTGCTTCGTTCTATCGCTATGCTGCGCTACCTATCACTTGTTTATCAAGCCTCCCAAATTGCCATGTCAGCCTCTAACCTTTTACCCTTCCTAGCAAACCGTTGCTTGGCTATGTTACCGCTTTGCTCAGCCCTCTTATAGCGTTGTTAGTTGCGGTGAAGTTGAAGATTGCTCCATGTTGGGCAGGATTATGTTGGGATATCACAATATCTCTTATTTAATTAATGCATCTATATACTTGGTAAAGGGTGGAAGGCTCGGCCTTATGCCAGTGTTTTGTTCCACTCTTGCCGCCCTAGTTTCCGTCATACGGTGTTATGTTCCTTGATTTTGCGTTCCTTACGCGGTTGGGTGATTTATGGGACCCCTTGACGGTTCGCTTTGAATAAAACTCCTCCGGCAAGGCCCAACATTGGTTTTAACATTTGCCAACTAAGCCTTTTCCTTGGGTTCTGCAGACTCAAGGGTCATATTTATTACCCCGGGCGGTGCTCCTCGAGTGTTGGTCCAAACTAGAAACCCTTTGCGGCGCCCCTCGAGAAACTTGAGGTCTGGTTTTAGTTATGCGGATTGCTCATCCGTTGTGCCACGAAGCGAGATATGTGCAGCTCAATCGGGATTTGTCGGCACGGTCGGGTGGTCTTGCGGTCTTGTTTTACCATTGTCGAAATGTCTTGTAAACGGGATTCGGAGGCGGTCGGGTCTTCTGGGAGAAGAATATCGCCGTTGACGCGAGAGCTTGTGATGGGCTAAGTTAGGACACCCTGCAGGTATAAACTTTCGAGAGCCGTGCCGGCGGTTATGTGGCAGATGGGAATTTGTTAACATCCGGTTGTAGAAAACTTGACACTTGACTTAACTAAAGCGCATCAACCGTGTGTGTAGCCGTGATGGTCTCTTTTTGGTAGTCAGGAAGTGAACACGATCTTTGTGTTATGATTGTGCGTAAGTAGTTTTAGGATCGCCGTGATCACTTCACTAGTGAAAACCACCAATCAGTCCGGTTCGCAAGGGCCTTTAGTCGGTTAGGGAACGGGACTAATGGTCGTTACTAATACCTCAACCCATTAGTCGGTTCAAACACGAACGGGACCAATCAACCTCCACGTGGCCTGTGCATGAGAGCCGGTCGAGGCCTTTGGTCGGTTGGTGGCTCAACCGGGACCAAAAGGCGTCCGCGTGTCTGCATTCGATGGCCTGGTTTTTGTTTTTTTGAAAGGAGGGTTGGGGGTTTTGGGGGTTTTGGGGGGTTAATTTAGGTGTTTACGTTAGCTAGCTAATTAATAGAGAAGTGTCCTCTCTTAATTATGTCGTGCTTGCTTTCGATGCTCGTAGTATATATACATAAGTGATCGAGAGAACCATTGATCTGAAGTTAAGTCATGCATACCGAGGAAGTGATCGATCGACCTCTCCTTCTCTGAGAGATTGGTCGAACAACAAGTTTCTTGGCTACATACATGTACAATCTATATAAGATCTCTTAATTACAAACCACTAGCATTTGAATTCAAGTTCCACATGGTATTCTCGGCTTTCTTGATGGCGTGTTCAAGAAAGAATCCTGCCAATTCCTCTTGAATTGCTTTCATGCGATCTGGTGGTAGGAGTTCATCCGCATCTGCCATGTCTAATTAATTTGAAGAAGGGGTTAATTAATACATATATATGAATGAAACTCAACAGAAATGATGGTGTAATAAAATGAAATTGCGAATATTATTGCTTACGCACTTCATATTGTCTTCTAGAGTAGCCCGCTTGTTTTTCAATGTCGCGTTGTGGATGAACTACGCACGTAGTATCCACAGAAATCATTCCTTCCTCCTGCCACAAGCACTTTACGAGAAATAGAGGTCAATCAAACTGATAATGAAGCATTATATAAATGGCATTGATGAAAGTATAGCTATAGAATCAGCGGAGATCTTGGCGCTTGATGGTACTTACTTTCGGGTATGTATATCGCAGCTCCTTGGCGATCCGGAGCTTGTGCGGTGAACTGTTTCCAAACCCTGCAAGACAAAGAAAATATTTGTTATTACTTGAGATATCAGGAAATGAACAAAAAGTTGCCGATATGGTGCGATAATGATCGATTGAACTTACTTCTGAGCATTTCAGTCATGTCCGCATAGGTCTTTGGGATCTTTCGTCTGGAGTCTAAGGCGGTTACTAGTCCACGCTCAAGCTTAATCTCGAGAAGAATATAGTGGAACCTGCGCATGCATAACTCATCAATTACATTAACCTCGCTCGAGTAATAAGGAAAACCGAATATGCACACGCGATAACACTCACGGGCCGTGGTAAGGAAAAGTATGGTATCTTTGTTTTGATTTTGATCAATGATTGTAGCAAGTTGTCCTCGGCCTCTTGGCGTGCTTTTCAACCAGAAAAACATCTATGATATTTGTGTTAATGAACCCAATATCATAGATTTCATTTTGCACTCGGCGATCTTCAATCTGCATAATATATTGAGGATAATTAATTATAAATACATGCAATGAAAGAGCCGAGCTATATATAAAGACTAATAGCGAAATAGTACTTACGAGGCGGTAGCAAAGACCATTAATTTATCGAGGGCCTTTTGATTGAAGAACTCGAAGAACTCCTCAAATGGAATAGACAACAGATCATTTGAAGCGAGTCGTGCTCCTCTTTAATATTCAGATACAAAGTGTTCGTCCCTCGGACTCTCTGCAGGTTTTCATGTACCAAGCTGTGGAATCTTAGCATCATTGTTGTCGAGACTTTTCATCTTTGACGAGAGGCTTCCCGTACTCGTATCTGAATAAGTCCACCTCCATGAAATCAGGAAGTGCATCGTCGAGCGGTAATCTTCAAGATTGCCATAACCGCCACCGTCCCGGAGGATTAGACACATTCAGCGGGGCACGATTGCTGTGCTTGTTCGCGAGCTGGGCAATTTTTCCCCTTTGCCCGTTGTTCTTTTAACCTTTTATCGGTGATAGTAGTTCCCGACCGCTTGGCTTGGAGATATATACATTCGATGTCGCTCATAGTTGGTTCTCGGCGGAGACTTTGGTGGTTTCCTCGGGGCATTGAGAGTGCGCTTTGCTTTCACGGATCGACCTTCTCCTCGGAGGTGGATGTATCTTTGCTTTAACCCTTCAAAGAACTCATTCACTTGGAGTGCATGATCGTATCGTTTTCCTCCTTGCTCCTCTCATACGGTAACTTCTCTCTGAGGCTTTAGAGGTGGACCGTATCTGTATTACCTCTCTCTTCTTGTCTGCTAGGCGCTTGGAGCAGAGCAGGCGGCTGCGGCGTCTGTCTTCCGCCGTGCTTGCTTACGAGGCGGAGAGAAGGACTTCTGACGTCGTCGAGAGCAGCAGGCGGCGGGTCTCTTCCGCCCTTGCTGGCGGAGGAGGAGGAGGCGGAGTGCCGCCATCTTGCGAGGAGAAGAGGCGGAGTGCCGCCACGCGTGCCACGATCTTCACTCGCCGGAGGAGGCGGTGGAGGCGGAGTGCCGCCATGCGTGCCTGATCGTCACTCGCGGAGGAGGAGGTGGAGGAGGCGGAGTGCCTGACTCGCGCGGATGAGGAGGAGGCGGGCGTCCGATTCGGAAGGTCGATGAGCTCCTTCCGCCATAGGCATGGAGTCTTGAGCGAGAACCCAGCCTAGTCTCCCCTTCACGGTAGGGTGCTCAAGCGAGGTCCTCAAATCCTCCGTTATTTCATCAACCATCACCTTAGCAAATCATACGGAATCGGTGGCGGTGATAAGTTGTGCGGGTCCACTAGGATAAACTTGGCCAACAGCCGCCTTGACCTTCAAATTCATGCATCGCGCCATAATGTGGCAATTTTGAGACTCCGTGATACCATC
Organism: Aegilops speltoides; assembly: GCA_021437245.1. Classification (NCBI taxonomy): domain Eukaryota; kingdom Viridiplantae; phylum Streptophyta; class Magnoliopsida; order Poales; family Poaceae; genus Aegilops; species Aegilops speltoides. The sequence goes on from JAHHZJ010002302.1 coordinate 52,406, forward strand.
CACGGGATAGCTGGCGAGGCCGTCAAGACATGCTCCGGCTGAAGCAGCTCGGTGGAAGCTGCGCTGCTGCCTGCGCTGAGATGGCGGGGTAACCGGGGAAGCTTGGCATGTCGTTTGTTGCGATCTGCTGCTTCTCGTTCCTCTTCTCGATCCTCTAGCCCCATTACCCTTCCAAGCAGCGCTGCATTTGGTCATGCTCCACTTTCTTCCTCCTCTCGTGGGTTTTGTAACCCCTGCGTCCGGAAAACCAACCTTCCACGGAGGCGAGCTGGCGTGCCTCGTGTCCGTCCGGGTGCTCGGGATTCCCAAGGGCCATTGTGAGCTCGTCCTTCTCCTGTTTGGAAGAGCGTCCCTCGCTGCAGACATCAATATATTGTCGAAGTTTCTTGGTGGTGTTTGCGATTGCTCGTTAGTCCCGACCTTTGCCTATTACGAGGTCAAGGTTCCGCCAGCCCGAAGAACCAAGTCCGGCAGATGCGGCAGCGCATCGTCTCGGTTCGATCCCTTTTCAAGCAGATCATGCTCAGCCTTGGACCACTTAGGCGGGCTTTGAGGTAGCCACGACCCGTGCGATGGTGAAGCGTCTTCTTCGCAGCATTTTTCTTGTTTGTCTCCGACATCTTCTTACTCTTTTCCGATGTCATGTGGGCCACAAATGCGGGCGATGATCTTTGATCTTCTCATATTTGCCGATGAATTCTGGTGTCTCTTTTTCTTGACAAACTGGTTCAGCTCTTTCCTCCACCTCCTCATTAGGCCAGCCATCTTCTTAAGAGCACAAGACTTGATTAATTGCTCTTTAAGCGGCTTCTCCGGATCCTCCTCTGGCGGTAGGGTGAAATTTGCCTTCACTCATTCCAAAGATCTTCTTTACGCATATCATTGACATAAGACACCTCAGCGTCTTCATCCTTAGCGAGCTTATACCATTCTTTGGATCTTGATCGGGATCTGTCCCTAACAAGAACCCCCTTGAGCGAAAATGCCTTCTTTGTCGGTTGGGTTCAATCGGTTCGCCGTCGGTAGCGATTTCTATGATCTCAAACTTTTCATCCGAGCTCAACTTTTCTTGGGCCTCGTCTCCGTGCGAAGTTGTGCTCGATCGGAGGGCTAGAAATTATAAGGAAGAAAAGCGACGATTACTTAATATGTGTACATATACCAAAACAATGGATGCATCAATTAACTTGTCGACGAGGCTTAACTAATATATATATACCTGGCGGACTCGGTTCGATGATTTCGGCTCGGCACGGTCTCCTTCGTCTTGTACCTCCATTGTGTCACGGAGCCATCATGAACATAGTCCTCCTCTTGTACCGGCACTAATGAGTGAAGCCATCATAATCATAGCCCTCTTCTTCATCCATCGACCAGCGATGTCGATGAGAAATGGCCTTAACATCATCACTTCCATTTGCGATTATTTCCCCAACATAAACCATTTCTTCGTCTCGGGAGTGCTCCATAGTTTACGCAAATATTGACAACATGTCAATTATTATTCAACATCGTTTTCTCTCTAGGGTTTGGGTGTCCTCGAGAGTTTTGGTCGGCGAGAGGGCGAGGGGGTGCTGCAGTTGTATCTAGGGGGTTAATTATATCGACAACGCCGCGACATACATATACATATCGGGAGGGGTATCGGTACCACCCCCTCGTGTTTAAGTTTCTTCTTTCTCCTTTCCTTTCTTTCTTCTTCTCCTCTTCTTTTTCTTCTTCTCCCTCGAGAAAGGAAAATAATTAAGGAAAAGGAAGAAAAGAGGAAGAAGGAAGAAGGAAGAAGAAGAAGAAGTAAAAGAAGAAAAAAAGAGGAGAAGAAGAAAGGAATAGAGGAGAAGAAGAAAAATAGAATTTCTCCTTTCTCCTCTATTCCTTTCTTCTTCTCCTCTTCTTCTTCTTTTTCCTCTTCTTATTTATTTCTCCTCTTCTTCCTCTCCTCTTTTTCTCCTTTCTTCCTCTTCTTATTTTCCTTTTCCCTCTCATTCTTTTAGTATTGCTTGTTTTAAAAAAAATGTTCAAATAGAAAATTCCAAAAAAAAACAAAGGTTTTGCCTAATGCATTGTTCATATGAATATACCAACATTTGCATATTCTACAATAATTAATATCAACAAAAAAATCTGTGAACAGAAAAAAACGAACTTTTCTAAAATCTATCTTTTGCATATATATAGCCACATATGAACAGAGCATATATACATACACATATATGAACAGAAAAAAAACTAATAAAAATGAAACATATACATAACATATATGAACATATATACATACACATACACATATATGCATTATATGAACAGAAAAAAAACTAATAAAAATGAAACATATACATAACATATATGAACATATACATACACATACACATATATGCATTATATGAACAGAAAAAAAACTAATAAAAATGAAACATATACATAACATATATGAACATATACATACACATACACATATATGCATTATATGAACAGAAAAAAACTAAAATAATAAAAATGAAAAAAAAAAGCCTGGCGGTCTTGTGTGTGGCTCCTGGCAGTGGCGGAGGCTGAGGCTGGCAGCAGCGACAGCCTTGAGCGCGCTTGAGGGCGACTGACGTGGCCGAACCTGGCGGCAGCAGCCGAGCTGGCGGCGGCAACGGCGCCTTGAGGCTCGAGCAGCGGCAGCGGCAACGGCAGCGAGCGGCAGCGACAGCGGCAGCGGCAGCGGGCGGCGGCGGCGTCGGGGCAACTGGCGGCGTCGATCGTTCGGCGTCGTCGAGGGCAATGTGGCGATGAACTGCAAAACTGCAAAGTGCCACTTATATACAAAGGCTCATTGGTCGGTTGGTGGCACCAACCGTGACTAATGCAACCTTTAGTCGGTTGGAGCCACTGGCGGGACCAAACCTCAATTCGGCAGCCCAAAAGGCGGGAAGCTGCGACCTTTGGTCGGTTGGTGGCTACTGCCGGGACTAACTTCCCTATAGTCGGTTGGTGCCACCAGCGGGACCAAACCTATGTTGCCAGCGTCGGGGCCAAAGTTTAATCCGCCTCGCTAGTTGAGAGGGGCGCGATGGTTTATAAGCCCCTTGCGCTCCCTCTTGAACTCCTTTGAGCTGAGGCTTATGGGCCTACTTGCTCGCCGTTGCTGTTGGACCTTACGGGCCTTCTGCGGGCTGAATCTGGCCGAAATAGGGATACCGATCGTATTCGGGCCGTGGCGGCCCGATGGGTGGCATTTTTTCTTGCTTTATTTAATTTATTTTGTTTCTACTTACAACAAAATACTTATTGTTGTTTTTTGTTTTGTTTTCTGCATTATTTATTTTCTTTTGTTTTTGCTCTATTTTTAAATCTTTTTGCTTCTAGTTTTAGGAAAATTATAAACTTTCATTAGTGCCATTACTAATTTTCAAATTTGAAAACACTTTTTTTTTGTTTTCTTTCTTGCTTTATTTAATTTATTTTGTTTCTACTTACAACAAAATACTTATTGTTGTTTTTTTGTTTTGTTTTCTGCATTATTTATTTTCTTTTGTTTTTGCTCTATTTTTAAATCTTTTTGCTTCTAGTTTTAGGAAAATTATAAACTTTCTGTTAGTGCCATTACTAATTTTCAAATTTGAAAACACTTTTTTTGTTTTCTTTCTTGCTTTATTTAATTTATTTTGTTTCTACTTACAACAAAATACTTATTGTTGTTTTTTGTTTTGTTTTCTGCATTATTTATTTTCTTTTGTTTTTTGCTCTATTTTTAAATCTTTTTGCTTCTAGTTTTAGGAAAATTATAAACTTTCTGTTAGTGCCATTACTAATTTTCAAATTTGAAAACACTTTTTTGTTTTCTTTCTTGCTTTATTTAATTTATTTTGTTTCTACTTACAACAAAATACTTATTGTTGCTATTTTTAATTATTACGAGGCGAACCATAAGACATTTCAAATGAACTCTGAAAAAGTTGAAAGTTGGCATGGTATCATAAATTGACCCACACATAGCATGTGCATGTACAAAAGCGAACAATGGTATCATACTCATCAGTTACAATATAATGGTATCATAAGCGAACAATAGTTGCGGAGAAAGTCTTCACTTTTTCTTCGCTTGTGTCATTGCTTATTCTTGCGTAACCATGGATAATCTTCATCGTTTATCGGGATCTGGGGTCAGCCTTGACTTTAAAGGAGGAATTTCATGAAACTTTTCATAATCTTGAGACATATCATCTTGTCCTCCACTCCCACGATGTCCCTTTTCTGAAAGAACTATGTGGCGCTTTGGCTCATCGTATGATGTATTTGCTTCCTTATCTTTTCTCTTTCTCGGTCTCTGGACATGTCCTTCACATAGATAACCTGTGCCACATCATTGGCTAGAGACGAGCGGTTCGTCGGTGTACCCAAGATTTTCAGATCCTTGTTGTCATTCCGTCTTTGTGGGTCTACACACCCGCCTCTGACAGATTGACCCATTTGCACTTAAACAAAGGGACCTTAAAATCATGTCCGTAGTCAAGTTCCCATATGTCCACTATGTAACCATAATATGTGTCCTTTCCACTCTCGGTTGTTGCATCAAGCGGACACGCTGTTTTGGTTAGTGCTCTTTTGATCTTGGTCGATCGTGTAAAATGTATTCCCATTTATCTCGTATCCTTTCCAAATCAATACGGTCAAAGATGGTCCCTGGATAACAAGTACAGCTCCTCACAAACAGTCTTGTCACCTCGTCGTGCTTCCAACCAAGCTGCTGAAAGTCTGATGTGTTCACATGTAATCCGATCGTCGCCTTTGCTCAGGGTGTTTGAAGCCTTGATTGTTCTTGTGTTCATCGACATCTGGGGTCACCAAGGTAGAGTTACGTAGAAGCTGTGTAGTGGGCTTGAGACCAAGAATATCCGTCCTGCATATTATTGAGTCCTTTCCAAGCGTGCCTTTTCGGTCAGTCTCCCCTCATACCGCGATTTAGGGAGACCTATCTTCTTAAGGCAGGAATGAAGTCAACACAAAACCCGATGACATCCTCTGTTTGATGGCCCATGGAGATGCTTCCTTACGGCCTAAGCGATTCTGGACATATTTCTTTAGGACTCCATGAACCTCTCAAAGGGTACATATTGTGTAGAAATCGGGGCCCAGAATGACAATCTCGTCAACTAGATGAACAAGAGCGTGCGTCATGATATTGAAGAAGGATGGTGGGAACACCAGCTCGAAGCCCGACAAGACATTGCACCACATCACTCCTTAGCCTTGGTATGGTTTACGGATCGATCACCTTCGAGATATTGCATTGAGGAATGCACATAGCTTCACAATGGCTAATCGGACGTTTTCGGTAGAAGCCCCTCAATGCAACGGAGCGATTGCGTCATAATCACGTGGCGATCATGAGACTTTAGGTTACGAAACTTTTCTCTGCCATATTTATTATTCCTTTTATATTGACGAAGCGGTCGGGACCTTCATACTAGCGAGGCATTCAAAAAGATTTCCTTCTCTTCTTTGGTAAAACATAAATGACGGGGCGTTCATCTTGCTTTGGAGGCATGCCGTCTTTTCGTGCAAGCGTTGCAGGTCCTCTCGTGCCTCGGCTGTATCTTTTGTCTTCCCATACCGCCCAAAAGCCTAGCGAGTTCACGCAAAGGTTCTTCGTCACGTGCATCACGTCGTCGGCGGACCTCTAGGTCTTTCGATGGTAGGTCCCAAAATATAGATTTCTTCTTCCACATGGGTGCATGTCCCTCGGCGTCACTCGGAACAGCTAGTCCGCGGGACCCTTTCCAAAGATGCGTGTAAATCATTGACCATAGCAAATGCGTGATCACCGATGCGCATGGCGGGCTTCTTCGGTGATCTGCCTCGCCTTTGAAATGCTTGCCTTTCTTTCGACATTGATGGTTGGTCGGAAGAAATCGGCGATAGCCCGGTACACATTATTCCTGCAGCTTGCGGTATATACTATCGATGTTAAGTAAGCAGTGCGTGCATCGTGGTATCCCTTGTTTATGCATCACGAAAGGTTCTTGAGAGCGGGCCAATCGTTGATGGTCACGAACAGCAGCGCCTTTAGGTTAAATTCCTCCTGTTTGTGCTCATCCCGTCGTACACGTTTCCATTCCACAGCTGTAAAGTTCTTCAACTAATGGCCTTAGGTACACATCAATGTCATTGCCGGGTTGCTTAGGGCCTTGGATGAAGCGGCATCATAATGAACTTCCGCTTCATGCACATCAAGGAGGAAGGTTATACATACATAGAGTCACGGGCAGGTCTGTGATTGCTGCTCTGCTCCCGAAAGGATTAATGCCATCCGCGCTTAAAGCAAACCATCGTTCCTTGGCTCCTTGCAAACTCATCCCGATACTTTCTCTCGATTTTCTCCACTGCGACCCGTCGTGGTGCTCTCAACTTCCCATCTTTCTTACGGTCCTCAACGTGCCATCGCATCAACTTGGCATGCTCTCCGTTTACGAGCAGACGTTTCAACCGTGGTATTATAGAGCATACCACATCACCTTCGCGAGAACCCTCTTCACAGGGGGCTCGCCGTCAACATCACGAGGTCATCTCGTCGATCTTATCCGTAATGCACGCATACCGGGCATCGTTGAGATCCTTATGCGCACCTTGTAGAGGATCACGATCATTAGGGCATGCATGTATCTTACGCACCTCAATCCTAGAGGCATCGACCTTCTTTGCTGCGTATGTCTTGTCGGGCAATTCGTTATCCTTTGAAGCTTCTTCTTCAATATTTTAAGTAGCTTCTCAAATCCTTTATCGAGCATAGCATTCTCTGCCTTCCACTGCGGCAATTCGATCGGTACCTAGCTTTGTGTTGCCATCTTCGCAATTGGGGTACAACCCTTTTTGTGGTCCTCTAGCATGCGATCGAACTTCATCTTCTCTTTTGACTTTCGCATTGCGTCCTTGCATCGACAATGACCGGCGGAGATCATCATCATCGGGCACATCATCTGGTTCCTCTTGATCTTCAGCAGCTTCTCCGTTGCAGCATCATCGTGCACATCGTCGGTTCCTCTTGATCTTACGGAGCATCATCGTATTCAGGGGCACATAGTTGTCATCGTACTCTTCTTCTTCGCCGTCTTCCATCATAACCCCTATTTCTCCGTGCCTCGTCCAAACATTATAGTGTGGCATGAAACCCTTATAAAGCGGTGGGTGTGCAGGATTTTCGGTCGAGTAAGACTTCGTATTCCACATATAGGGCATGGACAACACATAAAACCATTCGCTTGTTTGCCTCAGCCACTTGAGAAAATTATACGCCCTTAATGTACTCGGAGGTGTGTCTTGAACCGTACATCCATTGCGGTTCATCTGTGTGCATTATATATAATTAAGTGTGTCAAAAATCATTAGAGATCATGAATAGATAATTAATTAAGTGACCAAATTAATAGAAGTTCATCATCACATTAAAACCAAAGTACATACATAGTTCTCATCTAACAACATAAAGCTCTGCGAGCATCTAAATTAATTAAACCATACACTGAAACTATGTAAAACATTTCAATGCGAAAACAAATCGATCATAATCGCAACCAATGTAACAACTGATCCAGCGACATAATGATACCAAGCCTCGGTATGAATGGCATATTTTCTAATCTTTCTAATCTTCAAGCGCATTGCATCCATCTTGATCTTGTGATCATCGGCGACATCCATAACATGCAACTCCAATATCATCTTCTCCTCCTCAATTTTCTAATTTTTCCTTCAACAAATTGTTTTCTTCTTCAACTAAATTTAACCTCTCGACAATAGGGTCGGTTGGAATTTCGGTTCAACAACCTCCTAGATGAATAAAATCTATGTCACGTTGGTCGGCATAATTGTCATAAATAATAAATGAACCAATAGTTATGAAAAGATAATATATACCACATCCGAATCATAGGCGGGGCGAGGGCGGCAGAGGCGGATACCAAAACCATCGCACTATATAAGATGCAATAATAAAAGTAAGAAAATTATACAAGTATATATCTATCTAAACATACAA
>JAHHZJ010002303.1:0-21072 GCA_021437245.1 Aegilops speltoides
TTTCACGGAACCATTCGAACTCAAATATAGGCTTCAATATATCAATCTTTATGTCTCGACCATTTGAGACTCCTCGTCATGTCCGTGATCACATCGGGACTCGAACTTCTTGGTACATCAAAATACATAAACTCATAATATAGCATCATGAAACCTTAAGCGTGCGGACCCTACGGTTCGAGAACAATGTAGACATGACCGAGACCGTCTCGGTCAATAACCAATAAGCGGGACACTGGATGCCCATATTGGCTCCTACATATTCTCTGAAGATCTTTATCGGTCGGACCGCATAACAACATCGTTGTTCCTTTGTCATCGGTATGTTACTTGCGAGATTGATCGTCGGTATCAATACCTAGTTCAATCTCGTTACCGGCAAGTCTCTTTACTCGTTCGTAATACATCATCTCACAGCTAACTCATTAGTTGTAATGCTTGCAAGGCTTGATGATGTGTATTACCGAGAGAGGCCGAAGATACCTCTCAGAGCAATCGGGTGACAAAACCTAATCTCGAAATCGCCAACCCAACATCGCCTTTGGAGACACTGTAGTACTCCTTTATAATCACCCGATTCGTTGTGGCGTTTGGTAGCACCAAAGTGTTCCTCCGATAGCAGGAGTTGCATAATCTCATAGTTATAGGAACATGTATAAGTCATGGATAAAAGCGGTAGCAACATACTAAGCGATCGTGTGCTAAGCTAATGGAATGGGTCATGTCAATCAGATCATTCTACTAATGATGTGACCTTGTTAATCAAATAACAACTCTTTGTTCATGGTTAGGAAACATAACCATCTTTGATTAACAAGCTAGTCTAGTAGAGGCATACTAGTGACATATTGTTTGTCTATGCATTCACACATGTATCATGTTTCGGTTAATACAATTCTAGCATGAATGATAAACATTTATCATGAAATAAGAAATAAATAATAACTTTATTATTGCCTCTAGGGCATATTTCCTTGATCTCCCACTTGCACTAGAGTCAATAATCTAGATTACATAGTAATGATTCTAACACCCATGGAGTCTTGGTGTTGATCATGTTTTGCTCGTGGAAGAGGCTTAGTCAGCAGGTGCGCTACATTCGAGATCCGTATGTATCTTACAAATCTCTATGTCTCCCACGGACTAGATCCGGATGGAATTGAGGCGTCTCTTGATGTGCTTGGTCCTCTTGTGAAATCTGGATTCCTTTGCTAAGGCAATTGCTCGATATTGTCACGAGAAGATTTTCATTGGACCCGATGCACTAGGTATGACACCTAGATGGGATATGAACTCCTTCATCCAGACTCCTTCATTAGCTGCTTCGAAGCTGCTATGTACTCCGCTTCACATGTAGATCCCTTCTGACGCTTTGTTTAGAACTGCACCAATGGCGGCTCCTCCGTTTAGTGTAAATCGTATCCGGTCTGCGATTTAGAATCGTCCGGATCGGTGTCAAAACTTGCATCAGCGTAACCGTTTACGATGAGCTCTTTGTCACCTCCATATCGAGAAACATATCCTTAGTCCTTTTCGGTATTTCGGGATGTTCTTGACGCTGTCGATGATCCACTCTGGATTACTTTGGTACCTCCTGCTAAGCTTATAGCAAGGCACACATCAGTGCGGTACACGCATTGCATACATGATAGAGCCTATGGCTGAAGCATAGGAACATCTTTCATTTTCTCTCTATCTTCTGCGGTGGTGGGCATTGAGTCTTACTCAACTTCACACCTTGTAACACAGGCAAGAACCCTTTCTTTGCTTGATCCATTTGAACTTCTTCAAAATTTTGTCAAGGTATGTGCTTTGTGAAAGTCAATTAAGCGTCTTGATCTATCTCTATAGATCTTAATGCCCAATATGTAAGCAGCTTCACGAGGTCTTTCATTGAAAAACTCTTATTCAAGTATCCTTTATGCTATCCGAAATTCTATATCATTTCCGATCAGCAATATGTCATCTACATATAATATCGAAATGCTCTGAGCTCCACTCACTTTCTTGTAAATCTGAGCTTCTCCAAAGTGCATATGAACCCAAATGCTTTGATCACACTATCAAGCGTTTATTCAACTCGAGATGCTTGCACAGTCCATAAATGGATCATTTGGAGCTTGCACACTTTGTTAGCTCCTTTGGATCGATAAAACCTTACGGTTGCATCATATACAACTCTTCTTCAGAAATCCATTCAGGAATGCAGTCTTTACATCCATTTGCCAAATTTCATAATCATAAAATCGGCAATTGCTAACATGATTCGGACGGACTTAAGCATCGCTTCTGGTGAGAAGGTCTCATCGTAGTCAATCCCTTGAACTTGTCGAAAACCCTTTGCGACAAGTCGAGCTTTATAAACGATAACATTACCGTCGTCGTCGGTCTTCTTCTTGAAGATCCACTTGTTTTCTATTGCTTGCCTACCCTCGGGCAAGTCAACCAAAATCCATACTTTGTTTTCATACATGGATCCCATCTCAGATTTCATGGCCTCAAGCCATTTTGCGAATCTGGGCTCACCATCGCTTCTTCATAGTTCGTAGGTTCATCATGATCTAGTAGCATGATTTCGAACAGGATTACCGTACCACTCAGTGCGGATCTTACTCTGGTTGATCTCGAGGTTACGTAGTAACTTGATCTGAAGTTTCATGATCAACATCATCAACTTCCTCACTACTTGGTGTAGATGTCTCGAAACCGGTTTACTGCGACAAACTACTTTCAAGTAAGGGAGAAGGTACAATTACCTCATCAAGTTCTACTTTCCTCCCTCACTTCTTTGAGAGAAACTCCTTCTCTAGAAAGGATCCATTCTTAACAACAAATGTCTTGCCTTGGATCTGTGATAGAAGGTGTACCCAACTGTCTCCTTTGGGTATCCTATGAAGACACATTTCTCCGATTTGGGTTCGAGCTTATCGGGTTGAAGCTTTTTCACATAAGCATCGCATCCCCAAACTTTAAGAAAGCGACAACTTTGGTTTCTTGCTAAACCATAGTTCATAAGGTGTCGTCTCAGCAGTTTTGGCGGTGTTCTATTCGGTGTGAATCGGCCGTCTCTAGAGCATAACCCCAAAGCGATAGCGGTAAATCTGTAAGAGACATCATAGATCGCACCATATCTAGTAAAGTGCGATTCTGACGTTCGGACACACCATTCTGTTGTGGTGTTAGGGTGGCGTGAGTTTGAAACTATTCGCATTGTTTCAAATGTAGACCAAACTCGTAACTCAAATATTCACCTCCACGATCGGATCGTAGAAATTTAATTTTCTTATTACGATGATTTTCAACTTCACTCTGAAATTCTTTGAACTTTTCAAATGTTTGGACTTATGTTTCATTAAGTAGATATACCCATATCTGCTTAAGTCATCTGTGAAGGTGAGAAAATAACGATATCCATACGAGCCTCAACATTCATCGGACCACATACATACGTATGTATGATTTCCAACAAATCTGTTGCTCTCTCCATAGTCTGGGAGAAGCGGGGTTTTAGTCATCTTGCCCATGAGGCACGGTTACATAAGTGCCAAGTGATTCATAATCAAGTGACTCCAAAAGTCCATCGGTATGGAGTTTCTTCATCGCTTTACACCGATATGACCTAAGCGGCGATTGCCACAAATAAGTTGCACTATCATTATCAACTCTGCATCTTTTGGTTTCAACATTATGAATATGTGTATCACTACTATCGAGATTCATCAAAAATAGACCACTCTTCAAGGGTGCATGACCATAAAGATATTACTCATATAAATAGAACAACCATTATTCTCGATTTAAATGAATAACCGTCTCGCATCAAACAAGATCCAGATATAATGTTCATGCTCAGCGCGGGCACCAAATAACAATTATTTAGGTCTAAAACTAATCCGAAGGTAGATGTAGAGGTAGCGTGCCGACCGCGATCACATCGACTTTGGAACCATTTCCCAGCGCATCGTCACCTCGTCCTTTGCGGTGTTAAGCAATCCGTAGTCCTGTTTGAGTTGCAAATATTAGCAGCAGAACCGATATCAAATACCAGTGCTCTGCGAGCTCTAGTAAGGTACACATCAATAACATGTATATCACATATACCTTTGTTCACCTTGCCATCCTTCTTATCCGCCAAATACTTGGGGCAGTTCCGCTTCGGTGACGATCGCTTGCGGTAGAAGCACTCGATTTCAGGTTTAGGTCCAGACTTGGGTTTCTTCTCTGAGCGACAACTTGCTTGCTGTTCTTCTTGAAGTTCCTTCTTCTTCCCTTTGCCTTTCTTCTTGAAACTAGTGGTCTTATTGACCATCAACACTTGATGCTCCTTCTTGATTTCTACCTCCATGCCTTTAGCATTGCGAAGAGCTCGGTATAGTCTTTACTAACCCTTGCATATTATAGTTCATCACGAAGCCTTTGTAGCTTGGTGGCGGTGATTGAAGAATTACATCAATGACACAATCATCGGAAGATTAACTCCCAATTGTGTCAAGTGATTGTAGTACCCGGACATTTTGAGTATGTGCTCACTAGCGAACTATTCTCCTCCATCTTGCAGCTATAGAACTTATTGGAGACTTCATATCTCTCAATCCGGGCATTACATTGGAATATCAACTTCAACTCTGGAACATCTCATATGCTCCATAGCGTTCAAAAGCGTCGTTGAAGTCCGGTTCTAAGCCGTAAAGCATGGCACCTTGAACTATAGAGTAGTCATCAGCTTTGCTCGCGGAGCGTTCATAACATCTCGGTGTTGCTCTGCGGCGAGGCTGGCACCTAGCGGTGCATCGGGGCGTAACTCTTACGTGCAGCAATGAGGATAATCCTCGATTCTGGACCCGATCCGTGTAATTGCTACCATCATCTTTCAACTTTGCTTTCTCAAGAGCAGCATTAAAATTCAACGGAACAACGGCACGAGCCATCTATCTACAATCAAACATAAACAAGCAAGATACTATCGGTACTAAGTTCATGATAAATTTAAGTTCAATTAATCATATTACTTAAGAACTCCCACTTAGCAGACATCTCTCTAGTCATCTAAGTGATCACGTGATCCAAATCAACTAAACCATAACCGATCATCACGTGAAATGGAGTAGTTTTCAATGGTGAACATCTTATGTTGATCATATCTACTATATGATTCACGCTCGACCTTTCGGTCTCCGTGTTCGAGGCCATATCTGCATATGCTAGGCTCGTCAAGTATAACTGAGTATTCTGCGTGTGCAAAACTGGCTTGCACCCGTTGTAGATGGACGTAGAGCTTATCACCCGATCATCACGTGGTGTGCAGGCACGACGAACTTTGCAGCGGTGCATACTCGGGAGAACACTTCTTGATAATTTAGTGAGAGATCATCTTATAATGCTACCGTCGATCAAAGCAAGATAAGATGCATAAAGATAAACATCACATGCAAATCAATATAAGTGATATGATATGGTCATCATCATCTTGTGCTTCGTGATCTCCATCTCTTTAGCACCATCATGATCACCATCGTCACCGTAGCGACACCTTGATCTCCATCGTAGCATCGTTGTCGTCTCGCCAATCTTATGCTTCTCGACTATCGCTACCGCTTAGTGATAAAGTAAAGCATTACTGAAGCGATGCATTTCATACAATAAGCGACAACCATATGGCTCCTGCCGATTGCCGATAACCGGTTACAAAACATGATCATCTCATACAATAAAATATAGCATCACGTCTTGACCATATCACATCACAACATGCCTGCAAAAACAAGTTAGGCGTCCTCTACTTTGTTGTTGCAAATTTTACGTGGCTGCTACGGGCTTAAGCAAGAACCAATCTCACCTCGCATCAAAACCACAGCGATACTTCGTCAAATAGACTCCGTTTAACCTTCTCAAGGACGGGCGTAGCCTTTTCAGTTCAACTAAAGTGAGAGAGCAGACACCCGCCGGTCACCTTTAAGCAGCGAGTGCTCGTGGCGGTGAAACCAGTCTCGCGTAAGCGTCTGGCGTAATGTCGGTCCGGGCGCTTCATCTCACAATACCGCTGAACCAAAGTATGACATCTTTGGTAGGTAGTATGACTTGTATCGCCCACAACTCACTTGTGTTCTACTCGTGCAAAACATCAAACCATAAAACCTAGGCTCGGATGCCCTTTGTTGGGGAGCGTAGTAATTTCAAAAATTTCCTCGCTGCGCAAGATCATGGTGATGTATAGCAGCGAGAGGGAGAGTGTTGTCTCGTACCCTCGTAGACCGAAGCGGAAGCGATCTGGCGTAGAGGAAGTAGTCGTCGTTCTCCTCGCGATCCGACCGATCCGGCGCCGTTACTCCGGCGCCCCGAGTTCTTGACACGTACAGCTCGATGGCGTCCCTCGTACTCCGATCCAGCCGAGTGTCGAGGAGAGTTCCGTCGACCTGACGGCGTGGTGGCGATCTTGATGTTCTACGGCGCGAGCTTCGCCTAAGCTTGCGACGATATGACCGAGGTGGAATATGGTGGAGGGGCACCGCTGCGGCTAAGAGCGATCCGTAGATCAAACTTGTGTGTTCTAGGGTGCCCCCTGCCCCGTATATAAAGGAGCAAGGGGGGCGGCCGCCCTAGGGAGGAGGCGGAGGAGTCCTACTCCCAGGGAGTAGGACTCCCCCCTTCCTAGTTGGAGTAGGATTGGGGGAGGGGAAGAGGAAGAGGCGCCCCCCCTCCTTGTCCTATTCGGACTAGGGGGAGGGGGCGTGACCACCTGGCCGGCCCTCCTCTTCTCCCTCATGGCCCACTAAGGCCCATTTACCCCCGGGAGGTTCGGTAACCCCGGTGTTTCGGTAAAATCCGATTTCACGGAACCATTCGAACTCAAATATAGGCTTCAATATATCAATCTTTATGTCTCGACCATTTGAGACTCCTCGTCATGTCGTGATCACATCGGGACTCGAACTTCTTGGTACATCAAAATACATAAACTCATAATATAAGCATCATGAAACCTTAAGCGTGCGGACCCTACGGTTCGAGAACAATGTAGACATGACCCGAGACCGTCTCGGTCAATAACCAATAGCGGGACCTGGATGCCCATATTGGTTCCTACATATTCTCTGAAGATCTTTATCGGTCGGACCGCATAACAACATCGTTGTTCCCTTTGTCATCGGTATGTTACTTGCGAGATTCGATCGTCGGTATCAATACCTAGTTCAATCTCGTTACGGCAAGTCTCTTTACTCGTTCCGTAATACATCATCTCACAGCTAACTCATTAGTTGTAATGCTTGCAAGGCTTGATGATGTGTATTACCGAGAGGGCCGAGATACCTCTCCGAGCAATCGGAGTGACAAAACCTAATCTCGAAATCGCCAACCCAACATCGCCTTTGGAGACACTGTAGTACTCCTTTATAATCACCCGATTCGTTGTGGCGTTTGGTAGCACCAAAGTGTTCCTCCGTAAGCAGGAGTTGCATAATCTCATAGTTATAGGAACATGTATAAGTCATGGATAAAAGCGGTAGCAACATACTAAGCGATCGTGTGCTAAGCTAATGGAATGGGTCATGTCAATCAGATCATTCTACTAATGATGTGACCTTGTTAATCAAATAACAACTCTTTGTTCATGGTTAGGAAACATAACCATCTTTGATTAACAAGCTAGTCTAATAGAGGCATACTAGTGACATATTGTTTGTCTATGCATTCACACATGTATCATGTTTCCGGTTAATACAATTCTAGCATGAATGATAAACATTTATCATGAAATAAGGAAATAAATAATAACTTTATTATTGCCTCTAGGGCATATTTCCTTGATCTCCCACTTGCACTAGAGTCAATAATCTAGATTACATAGTAATGATTCTAACACCCATGGAGTCTTGGTGTTGATCATGTTTTGCTCGTGGAAGAGGCTTAGTCAGCAGTGCGCTACATTGAGATCCGTATGTATCTTACAAATCTCTATGTCTCCCACGGACTAAGATCCGGATGGAATTGAGGCGTCTCTTGATGTGCTTGGTCCTCTTGTGAAATCTGGATTCCTTTGCTAAGGCAATTGCTCGATATTGTCACGAAGATTTTCATTGGACCCGATGCACTAGGTATGACACCTAGATGGGATATGAACTCCTTCATCAGACTCCTTCATTAGCTGCTTCGAAGCTGCTATGTACTCCGCTTCACATGTAGATCCCTTCTGACGCTTTGTTTAGAACTGCACCAATGCAGCTCCTCCGTTTAGTGTAAATCGTATCCGGTCTGCGATTTAGAATCGTCCGGATCGGTGTCAAAACTTGCATCAACGTAACCGTTTACGATGAGCTCTTTGTCACCTCCATATCTGAGAAACATATCCTTAGTCCTTTTCGGTATTTGGGATGTTCTTGACCGTTGTCGATGATCCACTCTGGATTACTTTGGTACCTCCTGCTAAGCTTATAGCAAGGCACACATCAGTGCAGTACACAGCATTGCATACATGATAGAGCCTATGGCTGAAGCATAGGGAACATCTTTCATTTTCTCTCTATCTTCTGCGGTGGTGGGCATTGAGTCTTACTCAACTTCACACCTTGTAACACGAGGCAAGAACCCTTTCTTTGCTTGATCCATTTGAACTTCTTCAAAATTTTGTCAAGGTATGTGCTTTGTGAAAGTCAATTAAGCGTCTTGATCTATCTCTATAGATCTTGATGCCCAATATGTAAGCAGCTTCACGAGGTCTTTCATTGAAAAACTCTTATTCAAGTATCCTTTATGCTATCCAGAAATTCTATATCATTTCCGATCAGCAATATGTCATCTACATATAATATCGAAATGCTCTGAGCTCCACTCACTTTCTTGTAAATCTGAGGCTTCTCCAAAAGTGCTGTATGAACCCAAATCTTTGATCACACTATCAAGCGTTTATTCAACTCGAGATGCTTGCAGTCCATAAATGGATCATTGGAGCTTGCACACTTTGTTAGCTCCTTTGGATCGATAAAACCTTACGGTTGCATCATATACAACTCTTCTTCAGAAATCCATTCAGGAATGCGGTCTTTACATCCATTTGCCAAATTTCATAATCATAAAATCGGCAATTGCTAACATGATTCGGACGGACTTAAGCATCGCTTCTGGTGAGAAGGTCTCATCGTAGTCAATCCCTTGAACTTGTCGAAAACCCTTTGCGACAAGTCGAGCTTTATAAACGATAACATTACCGTCGGCGTCGGTCTTCTTCTTGAAGATCCACTTGTTTTCTATTGCTTGCCTACCCTCGGGCAAGTCAACCAAAATCCATACTTTGTTTTCATACATGGATCCCATCTCAGATTTCATGGCCTCAAGCCATTTTGTGGAATCTGGGCTCACCATCGCTTCTTCATAGTTCGTAGGTTCATCATGATCTAGTAGCATGATTTCCGAACAGGATTACCGTACCACTCAGTGCGGATCTTACTCTGGTTGATCTCGAGGTTACGTAGTAACTTGATCTGAAGTTTCATGATCAACATCATCAACTTCCTCACTACTTGGTGTAGATGTCTCGAAACCGGTTTCTGCGACAAACTACTTTCAAGTAAGGGAGAAGGTACAATTACCTCATCAAGTTCTACTTTCCTCCCCTCACTTCTTTGAGAGAAACTCCTTCTCTAGAAAGGATCCATTCTTAACAACAAATGTCTTGCCTTGGATCTGTGATAGAAGGTGTACCCAACTGTCTCCTTTGGGTATCCTATGAAGACACATTTCTCGATTTGGGTTCGAGCTTATCGGGTTGAAGCTTTTTCACATAAGCATCGCATCCCCAAACTTTAGAAAGCGACAACTTTGGTTTCTTGCTAAACCATAGTTCATAAGGTGTCGTCTCAGCGGTTTTGGCGGTGTTCTATTCGGTGTGAATCGGCCGTCTCTAGAGCATAACCCCAAAGCGATAGCGGTAAATCTGTAAGAGACATCATAGATCGCACCATATCTAGTAAAGTGCGATTCTGACGTTCGGACACACCATTCTGTTGTGGTGTTCGGGTGGCGTGAGTTCTTGAAACTATTCGCATTGTTTCAAATGTAGACCAAACTTCGTAACTCAAATATTCACCTCCACGATCGGATCGTAGAAATTTAATTTTCTTATTACGATGATTTTCAACTTCACTCTGAAATTCTTTGAACTTTTCAAATGTTTCAGACTTATGTTTCATTAAGTAGATATACCCATATCTGCTTAAATCATCTGTGAAGGTGAGAAAATAACGATATCCATACGAGCCTCAACATTCATCGGACCACATACATACTGTATGTATGATTTCCAACAAATCTGTTGCTCTCTCCATAGTACCGGAGAAGCGGGGTTTTAGTCATCTTGCCCATGAGGCACGGTTACATAAGTGCCAAGTGATTCATAATCAAGTGACTCCAAAAGTCCATCGGTATGGAGTTTCTTCATCGCTTTACACCGATATGACCTAAGCGGCGATTGCCACAAATAAGTTGCACTATCATTATCAACTCTGCATCTTTTGGTTTCAACATTATGAATATGTGTATCACTACTATCGAGATTCATCAAAAATAGACCACTCTTCAAGGGTGCATGACCATAAAGATATTACTCATATAAATAGAACAACCATTATTCTCGATTTAAATGAATAACCGTCTCGCATCAAACAAGATCCGGATATAATGTTCATGCTCAGCGCGGGCACCAAATAACAATTATTTAGGTCTAAAACTAATCCGAAGGTAGATGTAGAGGTAGCGTGCCGACCGCGATCACATCGACTTTGGAACCATTTCCCAGCGCATCGTCACCTCGTCCTTTGCGGTGTTAAGCAATCCGTAGTCCTGTTTGAGTTGCAAATATTAGCAGCAGAACCGATATCAAATACCAGTGCTCTGCGAGCTCTAGTAAGGTACACATCAATAACATGTATATCACATATACCTTTGTTCACCTTGCCATCCTTCTTATCCGCCAAATACTTGGGGCAGTTCCGCTTCGGTGACGATCGCTTGCGGTAGAAGCACTCGATTTCAGGTTTAGGTCCGGACTTGGGTTTCTTCTCTGAGCGACAACTTGCTTCTTTGTTCTTCTTGAAGTTCCTTCTTCTTCCCTTTGCCTTTCTTCTTGAAACTAGTGGTCTTATTGACCATCAACACTTGATGCTCCTTCTTGATTTCTACCTCCATGACCTTTAGCATTGCGAAGAGCTCGGTATAGTCTTTACTAACCCTTGCATATTATAGTTCATCACGAAGCCTTTGTAGCTTGGTGGCGGTGATTGAAGAATTACATCAATGACACAATCATCGGAAGATTAACTCCCGGTTGAGTCAAGTGATTGTAATACCCGGACATTTTGAGTATGTGCTCCTTGAGAACTATTCTCCTCCATCTTGCAGCTATAGAACTTATTGGAGACTTCATATCTCTCAATCCGGGCATTACATTTGGAATATCAACTTCAACTCTGGAACATCTCATATGCTCCATAGCGTTCAAAGCGTCGTTGAAGTCGGTTCTAAGCCGTAAAGCATGGCACCTTGAACTATAGAGTAGTCATCAGCTTTGCTCGCGGAGCGTTCATAACATCGGTGTTGCTCTGCGGCGCACTGGCACCTAGCGGTGCATCGGGGCGTAACTCTTACGTGCAGCAATGAGGATAATCCTCGAGATTCGGACCCGATCCGTGTAATTGCTACCATCATCTTTCAACTTTGCTTTCTCAGGAGAGCATTAAAATTCAGCGGAACAACGGCACGAGCCATCTATCTACAATCAAACATAGACAAGCAAGATACTATCGGTACTAAGTTCATGATAAATTTAAGTTCAATTAATCATATTACTTAAGAACTCCCACTTAGGCAGACATCCCTCTAGTCATCTAAGTGATCACGTGATCCAAATCAACTAAACCATAACCGATCATCACGTGAAATGGAGTAGTTTTCAATGGTGAACATCTTATGTTGATCATATCTACTATATGATTCACGCTCGACCTTTCGGTCTCCGTGTTCGAGGCCATATCTGCATATGCTAGGCTCGTCAAGTATAACTGAGTATTACTGCGTGTGCAAAACTGGCTTGCACCCGTTGTAGATGGACGTAGAGCTTATCACACCCGATCATCACGTGGTGTGCAGGCACGACGAACTTTGGCAGCGGTGCATACTCGGGAGAACACTTCTTGATAATTTAGTGAGAGATCATCTTATAATGCTACCGTCAATCAAAGCAAGATAAGATGCATAAAGATAAACATCACATGCAAATCAATATAAGTGATATGATATGGTCATCATCATCTTGTGCTTCGTGATCTCCATCTCTGCAGCACCATCATGATCACCATCGTCACGGTAGCGACACCTTGATCTCCATCGTAGCATCGTTGTCGTCTCGCCAATCTTATGCTTCTCGACTATCGCTACGCTTAGTGATAAAGTAAAGCATTACGAAGCGATGCATTTCATACAATAAGCGACAACCATATGGCTCCTGCCGATTGCCGATAACCGGTTACAAAACATGATCATCTCATACAATAAAATATAGCATCACGTCTTGACCATATCACATCACAACATGCCTGCAAAAACAAGTTAGGCGTCCTCTACTTTGTTGTTGCAAATTTTACGTGGCTGCTACGGGCTTAAGCAAGAACCAATCTCACCTCGCATCAAAACCACAGCGATACTTCGTCAAATAGACTCCGTTTAACCTTCTCAAGGACGGGCGTATGCTTTTCAGTTCAACTAAAGTGAGAGAGGCAGACACCCGCCGGTCACCTTTAAGCAGCGAGTGCTCGTGGCGGTGAAACCAGTCTCG
The DNA here is from genome assembly GCA_021437245.1 of Aegilops speltoides. Classification (NCBI taxonomy): domain Eukaryota; kingdom Viridiplantae; phylum Streptophyta; class Magnoliopsida; order Poales; family Poaceae; genus Aegilops; species Aegilops speltoides. The sequence goes on from JAHHZJ010002303.1 coordinate 12,824, forward strand.
CGTAAGCGTCTGGCGTAATGTCGGTCGGGCGCTTCATCTCACAATACCGCTGAACCAAAGTATGACATCTTTGGTAGGTAGTATGACTTGTATCGCCCACAACTCACTTGTGTTCTACTCGTGCAAAACATCAAACCATAAAAACCTAGGCTCGGATGCCCTTTGTTGGGGAGCGTAGTAATTTCAAAAATTTCCTCGCGCACGCAAGATCATGGTGATGTATAGCAGCGAGAGGGAGAGTGTTGTCTCGTACCCTCGTGAACCGAAGCGGAGCGATCTGGCGTAGAGGAAGTAGTCGTCGTTCTCCTCGCGATCCGACCGATCCGGCGCCGTTACTCCGGCGCCCCGAGTTCTTGACACACGTACAGCTCGATGGCGTCCCTCGAACTCCGATCCAGCCGAGTGTCGAGGAGAGTTCCGTCGACCTGACGGCGTGGTGGCGATCTTGATGTTCTACCGGCGCGAGCTTCGCCTAAGCTTGCGACGATATGACCGAGGTGGAATATGGTGGAGGGGCACGCGCTGCGGCTAAGGCGATCCGTAGATCAAACTTGTGTGTTCTAGGGTGCCCCCTGCCCGTATATAAAGGAGCAAGGGGGGTGCGGCCGGCCTAGAGGAGGCGGGAGAGTCCTACTCCCAGGGAGTAGGACTCCCCCCCTAGTTGGAGTAGGATTGGGGGAGGGAAGAGGAAGAGGCGCGCCCCCTCCTTGTCCTATTCGGACTAGGGGGGGAGGCGCTGCCTGCCCTGGCGGCCCTTCCTCTTCTCCCTCATGGCCCACTAAGGCCCATTTACCCCGGGAGGTTCGGTAACCCCGGTGTTCGATAAAATCGATTTCACGGAACCATTCGAACTCAAATATAGGCTTCAATATATCAATCTTTATGTCTCGACCATTTGAGACTCCTCGTCATGTCGTGATCACATCCGGGACTCGAACTTCTTGGTACATCAAAATACATAAACTCATAATATAAGCATCATGAAACCTTAAGCGTGCGGACCCTACGGTTCGAGAACAATGTAGACATGACCGAGACCGTCTCGGTCAATAACCAATAGCGGGACCTGGATGCCCATATTGGTTCCTACATATTCTCTGAAGATCTTTATCGGTCGGACCGCATAACAACATCGTTGTTCCTTTGTCATCGGTATGTTACTTGCGAGATTCGATCGTCGGTATCAATACCTAGTTCAATCTCGTTACGGCAAGTCTCTTTACTCGTTCCGTAATACATCATCTCACAGCTAACTCATTAGTTGTAATGCTTGCAAGGCTTGAGTGATGTGTATTACCGAGAGGGCCAGAGATACCTCTCCAGGCAATCGGAGTGACAAAACCTAATCTCGAAATCGCCAACCCAACATACGCCTTTGGAGACACTGTAGTACTCCTTTATAATCACCCGATTCGTTGTGGCGTTTGGTAGCACCAAAGTGTTCCTCCGGTAAGCAGGAGTTGCATAATCTCATAGTTATAGGAACATGTATAAGTCATGGATAAAAGCGGTAGCAACATACTAAGCGATCGTGTGCTAAGCTAATGGAATGGGTCATGTCAATCAGATCATTCTACTAATGATGTGACCTTGTTAATCAAATAACAACTCTTTGTTCATGGTTAGGAAACATAACCATCTTTGATTAACAAGCTAGTCTAATAGAGGCATACTAGTGACATATTGTTTGTCTATGCATTCACACATGTATCATGTTTCGGTTAATACAATTCTAGCATGAATGATAAACATTTATCATGAAATAAGAAATAAATAATAACTTTATTATTGCCTCTAGGGCATATTTCCTTCAATTGGTACCGTTATCGATGGCCAATCTTTTTGTGTGGAAAGCCAAACGGAAAATCACCTTTTAATGAAGCGCACGTGTGGCTGCATCACACTTATTTGACACGCTCTGCTTCAACCCACTTGGTAAACTTGTCATTGCCACCAAAAGGTGGGTTTCTTATCCTTGGATCTTTTAAAGGTCCGACCATATCCAGCCCCCATGTTGCAAGCGGCCAAGTAATTGGAATCATCCTCAATTCTTGGCGGCACATGAACACGTCTTGAAAAATTCGGCAGCCATCTGCCGTTTAACCAAGTCCTCGCATTAGCATGGTTGTCAACCAATAGAACCGTAATGACGCCTTTGCCACGGAGACTTTGAACCGGCGTGGTGACGCAATCCTTCATGGATTTCACGTAGATTTCACAGCCTTCCTTAGGAGAAAGCGCGGCGTTGAAGCGCCGATACCTTTGCAATGATGCAATTCGCCATTGACAATAGTCATAGACTTGGATCGTCGGACTATCTGCTGGCTAGAATCCTATCCTCGGCAACTCTCCCGGTTCATGTGCATAAGATAAGGCTGTCCAATCGATTATGACATGCGGGGCTGCCACCAATTGAGCCTCCGGATCGGGAATAGCCAAATCCGCTTCACGGGAGCTTGGTGACGGGTTGTGCACACATCAAGAAAGACATTAAGGCGGGACGGTTTCTGGTTGAGAGCCCAACCGGCTTAAGCGTCCGTCGCTTCATTCTTCGGCGATCCACGTGATCCACTGATAACCCTTGAAGTGACCGCAATATTATCCACCTCACGATGATATGCAGCCATAAGTGGGTCTTTAGAATCCCGTGTGTGAGACACTTGTTGAGCCACGGTCAGAGTCACGAAGCACTTAACCCGACTTAGGTTCATCTCCTTAGCCATCCGGAGACCATGGAGCAAGGCTTCATACTCAGCTGCATTATTGAAGGAAATATGCCCTAGACGCAATAATAAAGTTATTATTTATTTCCTTATTTCACGATAAATGTCTATTATTCATGCTAGAATTGTATTAGCAGGAAACATAATACATGTGTGAATATATAGACAAGCAGTGTCACTAGTATGCCTCTACTTGACTAGCTTGTTAATCAAAGATGGTTATGTTTCCTAACCATGAACAAAGAGTTGTTATTTGATTAACGGGATCACATCATTAGTTGAATGATCGATTGACATGACCCATTCCGTTAGCTTAGCACCCGATCGTTTAGTATGTTGCTATTGCTTTCTTCATGACTTATACATGTTCCTATGACTATGAGATTATGCAACTCCGTTTGCGGAGGAACACTTTGGGTACTACCAAGCGTCTGGCGTGGCGAGTGATTATAAAGAAGTACTACTGGTGTCTCCAAAGGCGGATGTTGGGTTGGCGTATTTGAGATTAGGATTTGTCACTCCGATTGTCGGAGAGGTATCTCTGGGCCCTCTCGGTAATGCACATCACTTAAGCCTTGCAAGCATTACAACTAATGAGTTAGTTGTGAGATGATGTATTCGGAGCGAGTAAAGAGACTTGCGATGCGAGATTGAACTAGGTATTGGATACTGAAGCGATCGAATCTCGGGCAAGTAACATATCTGATGACAAAGGGAACAGCGTATGTTGTTATCGATCGACCGATAAAGATCTTAAGTAGAATATGTAGGACCAATATGGGCATCGAGGTCCGCTATTGGTTATTGATCGGAGGCGTGTCTCGGTCATGTCTACATTGTTCTCGAACCGTAAGTCCATGCGCTTAGGTTTTGATGGCGGTTATATTATGAGTTTATGTATTTTGATGTACGAAGGAGTTAGTCCGGATGTGATCACGGACATGACGAGTCTCGAAATGGTCGAGACATAAAGATTGATATATTGGAAGCCTATATTTGGAGTTGGAATGGTTCGGGTGAAATCGGGATTTCTTAGGAACAGGGAATTCTGGGAACCCTCAGGGGTTAATGGGCCTTAGTGGGCCATGAGGGAGAAGAGGAGGGCGAAAAGGGCAGGGCAGCGCCCCTCCTCCTAGTCCGAATAGGACAGGAGGCGGCGCCCCCCTTCCCTCTTCCTCCCCAATCCTCTCCAACTAGGAAGGGGAGTCCTACTCGGTGGGAGTAGGACTCCTCGGCAGCGCCTCCTCTAGGCGGGCACCCCCCTTGCTCCTTTATATCTGAGGCAGGGGCATCCTAGAACACACAAGTTTGATCTACGGATCGTTCCTTAGCCGTGTCGGTGCCCCTTCCACCATATTCCACCTCGGTCATATCGTCAGCGAAGCTTAAGCGGCTTCTGCTGTGATAGAACATCAAGATTGTCCCACGCCGTCCTGCTTGTGGAACTCTCCCTCGACACTCGGCTGGATCGGAGTTAGAGGGCGTCATCGAGCTGTCGTGTGTCAAGAACTGGAAGCGCCCGAATGCTTGGCGCGGGATCGGTCGGATCGCGAGGAAGCGTCTGACTACTTCCTCTACGTTGTGATCGCTTCGCCGGTCTGAGAGTGCGTAGACAACACTCTCCCCTCTCGTTGCTATGCATCACCATGATCTTGCGTGTGTGTAGGAAATTTTTGAAATTACTCGTTCCCCAGCAGTGGCATCGAGCCTAGGTTTTTATGGTTTGATGTTATGCAGAGTAGAACACAAGTGAGTTGTGGGCGATACAAGTCATACTACCTACCGGCATGTCATACTTTGGTTCGGTATTGTGAGATAGGCGGCCGGACCGACATTACAGCGTCGCTTCAGCGAGACTGGTTTCACCGCTTCGAGCACTTTCGTTGCTTAAAGGTATTGGCGGGTGTCTGTCTCTCTCACTTTAGTTGAACCGAGTGTAGCTCGCCGGTCCTTGAGAAGGTTAAAGCGGAGTCTATTTGACGAAATATCGTTGTGGTTTTGATCGTGGGTGAGATTGGTTCTTGCTTAAGCCCGTAGCAGCCCGTAAAATTTGCAACAACAAAGTAGAGGGCGTCTAACTTTTTTGCGGGGCATGTTGTGATGTGATATGGTCAAGACATGATGCTATATTTTATTGTATGAGATGATCATGTTTTGTAACGAAGTTATCGACAATGGCGAGGAGCCATATGGTTGTCGCTTTATTGTATGAAATGCAATGCCTGTAATGCTTTACTTTATCACTAAGCGGTAGCGATAGTCGTAGAAAGCATAAGATTGGCGAGGCGACAACGATGCTCGATGGAGATCAAGGTGTCGGCGCGGTGGCGATGGTGATCATGATGGTCTTTGCGGAGATGGAATCACGAAGCACAAGGCGATGATGACCATATCATATCACTTATATTGATTTGCATGTGATGTTTATCTTTTATGCATCTTATCTTGCTTTGATTGGCGGTAGCATTTTAAGATGATCTCTCACTAAAATTATCAAGTAGTGTTCTCCCTGGTATGCACCGTTGCCAAAGTTAAATCGTCTTAGAGACACCGCGTGATGATGGGTGTGATAAGCTCTCGTTCATCTACAGCGGGTGCAAGCCAGTTTACTGCGCAAAATACTCGAGTTATACTTGCGAGCCTAGCATATGCAGATATGGCCTCGGAACACGGAGACCGAAAGGTCGGCGTGAATCATATAGTGAATATGATCAACATAAGATGTTCACCATTGAAAACTACTCCATCTCACGTGATGATCGGTTATGGTTTAGTTGATTTGGATCACGTGATCACTTAGATGACTAGAGATGTCATCTAAGTGGGAGTTCTTAAGTAATATGATTAATTGAACTTAAATTTATCATGAACTTAGTCTGGTAGTATTTTGCAAATTATGTTGTAGATCGATAGCTCATGCGTTGTTGCTTTCATATGTTTGTTTTGATATGTTCCTAGAAAATTGTATTGAAAGATGTTAGTAGCAATGATGCGGATAGGATCCGTGATCGAGAGTTTATCCTCATTCTTTGCTTGAAGAATTATGTCCTTGATGCACGCTAGGTGACCAACCTATTGCGGGAAGCGGATCACGGGCGTTATGAGCGTTTGGCTAGCTCAATATGATGACTACTTGATAGTTTTGTGCACCATGCTTTATGGCTTAGAATCGGGACTTCAAAGATGTTTTGAACATCATGGACCATATGAGATGTTCGAGGAATTGAAGTTAATATTTCAAGCAAATACCGAGTTGAGAGATATGAAGTCTCCAACAAGTTCTATAGCTAAAAGATGGAGAGAATCGCTCAACTAGTGAGCATGTACTCAGTTATGCAGGTACTACAATCGCTTGAATCAAGTGGGAGTTAATCTTCGAGATAAGATAGTGATTGTGAAATTCTCTAGTCACCATCACCAAGTTAGTAGAACCGTGATGAACTATAGTATGCAAGGATGATGAAAATGATTCCGAGTTTTTCATGATGATGAAATCGATGAAGGTAGAAATCAAGAAAGAGCATCAAGTGTTGATGGTTGACAAGATCACTAGTTTCAAGAAAGGGCAAAGGAAAGAAGGGAACTTCAAGTAGATTGACAAGCAAGTTGTCACTCCACGAAGAAACCCAAAAGCTGAACCAAAGCACTGGCGAGTGCTTCTTTGCAAAAGAAATAGTCCTTTGAGCGGAACGCCTAAATATTTGGTGGATAAGAAGGATGGCAAAGTGAAAAAGGGTATATTTGATATCAGGTGTTTTATGTGTGCTTTACTAGTGTTTATAGCAACCCCTCGGTATTTGGTCTTGGTTAGGTTGCTAGAGTAGTAACTTCGAAGCAGGAGTTGCGAGAATAAGCGAAACTAGTTAAGGGTGAAGTGACGATGTGTGTTGAAAGTAGTTTCAAGATTGATATGATCATCATCACACTCCTATACTTTCGGGATTAGTGTTGAACCTAAATAAATGTTATTTGGTGTTTCGTTGAGCATGAATATGATTTGATCGTGTTTATTGCAATCTGATTATTCATTTAAGTAAGAGAATAAACTGTTGTTACATTTACATGAATAAAACCTTATATGGTTACACACCCAATGAAAATGGTTCATTGGATCTCGATCGTAGTGATACACATATTCATAATATTGAAACCAAAAAATACAAAGTTAATAATGATAGTGCAACTTATTTGTGTACTTTGCCGTTTAGAGTCATATTGGTGTAAAAGCGCATGAAGAAACTCCATCTTGATGGGATTTTGGAATCACTTGATTATGAATCACTTGATGCTTGCGAACCGTGCCTTTTGGGCAAGATGACTAAAACTCCGTTCTCGGAACAATGGAACAAACTCTTGACTTATTGGAAATAATACATACCGATGTATGCGATCCAATGAGTGTTGATGCTAAATGGCTAGTATCATTATTTTCGACCTTCACAAGATGATTTGAGCGGATATGGGTATATCTACTTGATGAAACATAAGTGCGAAATAGTTGAAAGGTTCAAAAGAATTTGAGTGAAGTGGAAAAATCATCGTAACAAGAAAATAAAGTTCTTGTGATCGATCGCGAGGCGAATATTTGAGATTCTGAGTTTGGTCTTCAATTAAAACAATGTGGAATAGTTTCACAGACTCACGCCACAGAACACCACAATGTTATGGTGTGTCCAAACATCATAATCGCACTTTATTGGATATAGTGCAATCTATGATGTTTCTTACCGATTTACCAATATCGTTTTGGGATCATGCATTAGAGGCAGTTGCATTCACGTTAAATAGGGCACCATCTAAATCCGTTGAGATGACACTATATGAATTGTGGTTTAGCAAGAAACCAAAGTTATCGTTTCTTAATGTTTGGGGCTGCGATGCTTATGTGAAAAGGTTTCATCTGATAAGCTCGAACCCAAATCGAATGCGTCTTCATAGAATACCCAAAGGAAATTGTTGGGTACACCTTCTATCCAGATCCGAAGGCAAGATATTCGTTGCTTAATATGGATCCTTTCTAGAGAAGAGTTTCTCTCGAAAGAAGTGAGTGGGAGGAAAGTAGAACTTGATAAGGTAATTGTACCTTCTCCCTTATTGGAAAGTAGTTCATCACGAAATCATTCTGTGACTACTACACCAATTAGTGAGGAAGCTAATGATGATGATCATATAACCGGATCAAGTTACTACCGAATCTCGTAGGTAAACGAGTGAGATCCGCACAGTGAATGCGGTAATCTGATTACGGAAGTCATGTAACTAGACCATGATGAACCTACGAACTATGAGAAGCGATGATGAGCCAGTTCATGAAATGGCTTGAGGCCATGAAATCTCGAGATAAGATCCATGTATGAGAACAAAGTATGGACTTTGGTGGGTTGCCGATGATCGGCAAGCCATATTGTATAAATGGATCTTCAAGAGGAAGGCGGGCGTTGATAGTAGTGTTACTATCTACAAAGCTCGACTTATGTAAAAGGTTTTGACAAGTTCAAGGTGTTGACTACAATGAGATTTTCTCAA
>JAHHZJ010002304.1:0-42976 GCA_021437245.1 Aegilops speltoides
GTCTGTTGACCTCTTGAGGTCAGCGTGATGCAATCTTGTGCGATAATTATTCTGGATTTATTTTTATTCAGAAAATTCCAGAAATTGTTGCAAACTTCAAAAATTCATAGAAATTAATCTGTAGCTCCAAATGAAACAAATTATATATGAAAAATGATCAGAAAAATCCAACCTACCAATCTGTACTGGTTTCATGCATGTTTAAGCAAGCTAACCTACTGTTTATGGCAGAACAAGTTAAAGCACCCTAGATGATCATATATGAGTTTGGAAATTGCATCTTTGGTTCAAAATGCTTCAAACCCATCTGGTCTTAGTTGCATTAGTCCAACACACTCATATATGCCATGTCTCATGCATGCATCATATTGTTGCATATTGTTTGGTAATGTTTGTGTATCGGTGTTCTCTGCGGCAGGATCTGCCCCCGAGGAGTACCGTGATAACCCCGACGAAGAGCAATACCGGTGCACCGACCGTCGAACAAGCAACCAACCATTTGATCATCCGATAAAATCCCATGTTCTCGCTCCTGCTCTCTTTTACTGCATTAAGACAACGCGATTCAAACTGCTGTGTGCTACGGTAGTTGAACCCATTTCCTCTGCATGACCTGTCATTGGCACAGTAACTAGATGAAACCCACTAGCATGTGTAGGAGTTGATTGAGCCATATGATTGTGATGTTCCTACCTTGCTATGCCTGCTATGCTTAGAGTCGTGTCAGGTCTGGTTCATCTGGGTGATGGCTAGAGTGAAATGATCGAGTTAGTATGAGAGTAAGGTGTTGAACACGATTTGGTAAAGGTATCGATGAGAGGCCATGTAGGAGTACATGGTGGGTTGTTTCATTGAGGCCGTCCTTAAGCACTGAGATCTGTATGTGTGATTTAAGAATCAGCTACTACCATACATTGGGCCCTGAAATATGACCCCGCTCGACTTCTTATTCACCCTAGTCCTCTGTCCAGGAGTTGCAAGTAGTTTCTGGTGTTTGTAGCCTACTGGAGGCCGTGGACAGCGCTGACCGTAGGGGTGGGCTGTGATGCGGTAGGTGCGTGGTCGGTGTACGGATGCCGTTTGGTATCTCGGGAACCCTGTTCACATCGTTTGGGGCTATGAGCAAGACTTCAGCGGAACTCCTCATAGATGGAACCCAAATAGGCGATAAACCTGGACTAGAGACTTGAGTGTCTAGGTAGGTCGTGGTCTACACCCGTCGGCTTTAAGCTTGAAGTCTGCCGAGCACATGTGGGTGTGCGGGCGCTAAGTGGTGGAAACATGTATGAAGAAGTACACCCTGCGGGGTTAACATCATCTATTGAATAGCGCGTCCATGATCTGGGACTACTTGGTTGCCTATACGGTTCATAGACAAGTAAATGGATACTACTAAAAGCCTCAAGATAAGTGTGAGTGCCGAGGATGGCTCTTCCGTAGGAAGGCGGAGGTGGATCCTCGGTGGTGTATTGAAGTGATGAGTAGTGGACTCGAGTCATAAAACCATTTCAAGTTGGAGTCTCGTGGGATAGCTTAGCCACGAGTCAAAGCTGGCTTGCTGCAATAACCCCACCAACCCTTCTTGATAATATGCATGTATGTAGGATCGATGTAAGTCTTCTTTGAGTACCTTTGTACTCATGTTGCTTTAATTTACATTTTTAGAAGATGCCACAAACCCTTCCGACGGGTTCTTCGTGAGCGTTGACATCGATGAGTAGACTAAGGCCGGTGGTGATCTGAGCAAGTGAAGGACCATGTAGTATAGCTAGGCTTACCCAAGCCTCTTTTATTTTACTAGTTATGCGTACTCGGACAAAGCACTTCGCTGTTGGCTTGTATGCTTGTATGACTTGTATGTGGGTCGTGTGACCCGTACTTGTGTGTATGCTATGAATGGCTCTCTCGAGCCTTAAATAAAATACTTGTGTCGTAGAGTCATGTTGTGATGCCTTGTTGTATTTGCACATATCGGGCATATTGTGTGTATGATTGAAATGCTTGGTATGTGTGGGATCGACTATCTAGTTGTTTATCTTTAGTAGCCTCTCTTACGGAAATGTCTCCTAGTGTCTCCTTTGAGCCATGGTAGCTTGCTCTTGCTCCGGAACACTTAGGCTGGCGGCATGTGTCCTTCTTCGTTCTGTGTCTGTCCCTCGGGAAATGTCACGCATGGATCACGGAGTCTGTTAGCCCGCTTCTGCCGGTTTACGAGTCTGCTAGCCCAGTGCTACAGCCGGAACTTACTTGCTGATGACCGACATGTCCGATCTTTGGGTCATGGATGCTGTCCTGTAAGTCTGTGCCACTTTGGGTTTACGACTAGCCATGTCGGCCGGGCTCCTTTTCATATGGATGCTAGCGACACTATCTTATCGTGTGCCAAAAGCGCGAGCGGTCCGGGCCAAGGTAAGGCGACACCGTGGGGATACCGTGCGTGAGGCCGCAAAGTGATATGATGTGTTCTGAGCTAGATCGATGTGACATTGAGTCGGGGTCTGACAGCGTTGGCATCGAGCGGACTGCTGTAGGTTCTCCAAGCCAAAGCTGGTCGATGTTGAGTCTAGAAATGCTTTAGTTATATGTAGGGGAATTGATTGTGGGATGGTACGTAAGGCTCTTTTTACTCCTTTACCTCATGGCATTCTGATCTGAGTTAGTCCATTCTTCCACCGGGGGTTAAGGACTAGGAACTCTTCTCTCTATTAGGCTCACGTGTTACTAATCAGTAGTACCTTATAGGTTTGATGGTTACAAGCCTGGTTCAGTTTTACTATCTTGTTATGTTACTAAATTGGACCCAGAACCTTGTTATGATATTGTTGAGTGGCTATGCAATTCTTGGTAAAATGTCTCAACTCCTTTTGAGCATTTACAGTCGTTATGCTGTCCAAATTCTGCTAGAAATTCTAATGTCTTTGCATTGTGGTTATGCTTCCAGATGGCCACTCGTGACCAAAATCAAGAGGTTAAATCGACCAGATGCATTGGTGTGACCGGTCATACAGCTATGCTAGTTAGGGTAATGATCGAGCGGGATATCGTTGGTATCCGAATACGATCGAAGAAGCGAGATCGAGACTTTAATCAAAGCCGATATCTACTGCCTTTGTCGTGGTATTTCCCTCGTATCCTGGTTCCACCGAGGCCCTTCATTGCTCCTATGGGCTTGGTGTTACTATCGATATGGCGGTGCAAGATGCTGCGTATTCTATGATGACCATCATGCGAGTCAGGACTGGCCTCCTTCGCAACACCGATTTCCGGTATATGCCGGGTTCACTCCCTGGAGCGTTTGGTTATCTCCGGGCTATCTATGCTGATTCCAGTCAGGAGGACTCACTAACCCGCACCACTGCCGAGCTGCTCGAGGACAAGGACCGAGAGAGTCGGGCCTTGAGAATGGAGCTCTTCAACGCCCGTGCTGATCACTGGGCCACTTTGACTCGTTTTGCACCGGCTGTTCAAGCTGGATATATGGATATGAGAGATCTGTATCCTGTTAGGTCTGCTCTGCCGGACATGATGGATTGGCGTGATGTGGGGGGCATCACCCCACCTCGTGGTCCCCGCAGGCCACCGTTCGTTGGTCCAAGACCTCACCCTTGCCCTTATGGTCCACAGGCTCCTCAGGACCGTCTGTTCCCGGACGATCACGTTGAACTTCCAGGTTACGGAGGAGACTTCTATGAGAACTACTACGGAGACGTCTGAGTTAGTGGTAGTCTCACTAGTATTGTAATAGTTGTATTTCCACCGTCCTGCGTGACTCGTGGAATACGACTTAGTGTGTACTAGTTCCGGAGGTGTAAGAAAAATAATGTATAGGAGCTTGGTGTGCCTCCGACGGGATGTAATCTTCCTTTCACCGTAGTAGTACTTTGTTTGGTCTTGTACTAAACCTTGTATGGTGTGTATGATGATGGAATAAGAAAGCAGTTTCTGTATCTACCATGTCATACGGATGTTCATCTCGCATTCCGAGTTATCCATTACATTCTACACTTCTATGTCAGAATCTTGCCATCCTGGACTAAATCCTTGTCTTGTTTTTCCTAGGATGGTTAATACCCGCAACAACCCTGCTCCGCCAGAGCAGGCCGAAGGTAGCAGAGTTGGAGAAGCGAATCTGCCTCACCCTCCTTCTCTGGCCGAAGTTATGCTGGAGGCCGAGAGAAACAAACGGGAGACCAACCGTTTCTCGGGGCGTATCGAAGAACACAGCACATCATCGGAGAAATAACTTGGTGTCGCTCGGTGACTTCATCAAGTTACACCCACCTACCTTCCACCACTCCGTCGAGCCTCTCGACGATGATGAACGGCGGCATTACTCACAAGCTGCGTTACTGACCGGTAGGTGAGGCTGATAAGGTCACCTTTGCTGCATATCATCTCGAAGGCCCTTGATCTCGGTGGGAGAATTATATGGCTATCGCCCGATTGGCCATGTCACTACTTGGACAGAATTCAGCGAGGCTTTCGTGAACATCACATTCGGAGGGTCTCATGGATAAAAGCGTGAGGAGTTTTGCAGTTTCACCCAAGGTCGTCTCTCCGTGGGCGCCCACAGAGAGAGTTTGGTAACCTCGCACGCTATGCAGCGAAGAGGTCTCCATCGACGCCAAGAAGCAGGCAAGGTTCCGCAAGGGACTTAGCCCCGAACTTCGCCGAGATCTCCGTCTGCATGAGTGCAGCTCTTTCCAGAAACTTGTAAACAAAGCCATCAGCGCTGAAACGGGTCAGACCGATTTCGAAGCAACACGCAAGCATGGTCGTGATATGGGTTCCTCATCCGGTGCTGGACCACAGAAGCGCCGGGTGTGGGTGCCTAATACTGCCCTGCCACCCAGATTCATACCGAGGCCATCCTTTCAGGCGCCTCGTTCGGTTCAGCAGTATGCACCAGCTAAGCCCTATGGTGGGCCTACCAACAATGCTCCTCTACGCGCCGGCCCCGTGACGTGCTTCAAGTGTGGGGAATCAGGCCACTACATGCGCGATTGTCCTCAGAACAACCCCAACCAGCCTGCAAAAGCTGTTGGCCGTGGCAAACCAGAAGGGAAGGTGTTCTATGCCAAGCCGGCCACCACTGCACGTGGCCATGTTAATTGTGTCTCAGCTGAAGAAGCCCAAGAGGATCCCAACGTCGTGCTCGGTACGCTTCTCGTAAATTGCCACCCGGCATCCGTTCTTTTCGATACTAGAGCATCCCATTCATTCATATCCGAAAACTATGCTCGCTTGCATAACACTGCATTCTGTGACATGCCTTCCACCATGGAAATTTCTACTCCTGGTTCTAGATGGCAAACCTCTAGAGTAAGCCATGGAAATGAAATTCAGGTCGATAGACTTGTTTTCCTTGCATCATTGATAGCTCTCAAATCTTCGGATATAAATATCATCTTGGGTATGGACTGGATGTCAGCCCATCATGCCAAAATTGATTGTTTCTCTAGGACTGTTCAACTTACGCACCCCTCGGGAAAGATAGTCAATGTCTTGACCCGAATATCCAAGCGCCAACTATATTCTCTTAATGCCAGTCCATTGCCAGACCTCGAAGATGTCCCGGTAGTCCGTGACTTTCCGGATGTCTTTCGGAAGAATTGCGGTGTTCCACGACAAAGATGTTGAGTTCGTGATAGATCTCATTCGAGAACTGTCCCAATTTCTAGAAGACCCTATAAGATGGCACCCCTAGAACTAGCGAACTTAAGAAACAACTCGATGAGTCCTTGAAAAGGGTTTCATCCGTCCTAGTTCATCTCCTTGGGCTTGCCCGTCCTCTTCGTCAAGAAGAAGGATGGTACGGACGGATGGTTGTAGATTATCGACCCGTCAACTTGGTCACAATTAAGAACAAGTATCCGCTCCCCAGGATCAACGATCTGTATGATCAGCTCGCAGGATCCTCAGTCTTCTCTAAGATGGATTTGAGGTTAGGCTACCATCAAATCAAAATCCGAAACGGGGACATTCCCAAAATTGCCTTTGTTACTCGTTACGGCCAATACGAGTACACCGTCATGTCCTTCGGTTTAACCAATGCTCCAGCCACCTTCTCCCGGTTAATGAACTCAATCTTCATGGAATATTTGGATAAATTCGTCGTGGTTTACCTCGATGACATACTCATCTATTCCAAGAACGAGGAAGAACATGCCGAACATCTAAGGCTAGTGTTGATGAAACTTCGAGAGCATCGTCTTTATGCCAAGTTTTCCAAATGCGAATTTTGGCTGCCAGAAGTGACCTATCTAGGACATGTAATATCTGGTAAAGGTATTGCTGTCAACCCCGAGCGAGTTCAAGCTGTCCTTAATTGGACTCCACCTGAGTCGGTCAAGCTAGTTCGGAGTTTCCTTGGCTTAGCGAGCTATTGTCGCCGCTTTGTCGAGAACTTCTCCAAAGTTGCTAAACCTCTAACTGAACTCCTCAAGAAGGATAAAAAGTTCGAGTGGACTCCACAATGTGAGCACAGTTTCCAGGAACTGAAAAGACGTTTAACTTCTGCTCCCGTACTGGTACCACCAGATTTCTCCAAGGACTTTGTTATCTATTGCGACGCCTCGCGACAAGGGCTAGGCTGTATTCTCATGCAAGATCGACACGTAATTGCTTATGCTTCACGGCAATTACACCCACATGAGGAAAACTACCCTACTCATGATCTAGAGCTTGCAGCTGTAGTCCATGCACTAAAAACCTGGCGACATTACCTCCTCGGTAATCATTGCGAAATCTACACCGATCACCAAAGTCTGAAGTACATATTCACCCAACCAGATTTGAATCTCAGGCAAAGACGTTGGGTCGAGTTGATCACAGATTTCGACTTAGGAATAACTTATACCCCAGGAAAAGCCAACGTCATGGCTGATGCGCTAAGTCATAAATCCTATTGCAACAACCTGATGTTGCAACAAAATCAACCACTTCTCCACGAGGAATTTCGGAAGCTTAACCTTCACATTGTTCCTCAAGGATTCCTTTCCACCTTGGTGGCGAAACCTACTCTTATGGATCAAGTCATCGCTGCCCAAAAGCGAGATAAAGGAATATCCTGGATTAAGGAGAACATTGCTAGCGGAGTTGCTAAATGTTTCTCTACAAATGATCATGGTGTTGTATATTTTGAGAACCGTCTAGTGGTTCCCAAGAATCCACATATCGGCAGCTGATCCTTAAGGAGGCTCATGACTCTCCTCTCACCATTCATCCGGTAGCACTAAAATGTATCGGGACCTCGCCAAAGGTTACGGTGGACTAGGATGAAGAGAGACATTGCTCGATTTGTTGCTAAGCTGCGGCGTCGTCGTCGTGTAAAAGCAGAGCATCAGCGGCCTCTTGGCACCCTTCAACCCTTAGCTATTCGAATGGAAATGGGATAAAATTAGCATGGATTTCATCACGGTTTTCCAGGACCAAGAGAGGGAATAATGCTATCTTTGTCGTTATCGACCGCCTCTCCAAAGTAGCACATTTCTTACTGTCGCGAGAGTATAACCGCTAGTCAGCTAGCAGACTTGTACATCTCCCGAATAGTGTCTCTTCATGGTGTTCCATTGAAATTAACTTTCGGATCGAGGAAGTCTCTTTACCTCTCGATTTTGGGAAAGTTTCCAAAACGCTATGGGAACCCATCTTTCCTTTAGCACTTTGCTTTTCACCCTCAATCAAGTGGTCAAGTAGAACGTGTCAACCAAATCCTAGAAGACATGCTTGAGCTTCATTATCTCATTCGGAATGGATTGGGAGAAATGCCTTCCATTTGCGAATTTGCCTATAACAACAGCTATCAATCTAGCTTGGGCAAAGCACCTTTTGAAGTTCTCTATGGGCGAAGGTGTCGAACACCTCTTAACTGGTCGAAACCGGGAAAGACAATTCTTTGGCCCGGATATGATCGAGAAGCGAGAAAAACAAGTTCGCATCGTTCGTGAAAAGTTGAAAACAGCCCAATCTCGTCAAAAGAGTCAATATGACCGAAAACATAAGGCTATGACTTACGAGGTTGACGAGAAGGCTTACCTTCGGGTTACTCCTTTGAAGGGAACCCATCGCTTCGGTATCAAAGGCAAATTGGCTCCTCGCTACATTGGACCTTTTCGCATTCTTGCCAAACGAGGAGAAGTTGCCTACCAATTGGAACTACCTCCGCACCTTTCCAAAGTCCACGATGTCTTCCACGTTTCTCAACTCAGGCGTTGCTTCTCGGATCCTATCCGTGGAGTGGACCACGAAACGCTTGATCTTCAAGATAACCTCACCTATCGAGAATACCCCGTTCGTATCCTCGATCAAGCCGAGCGTACCACTCGACGGCATAATATCAAGTTTCTCAAGGTTCAATGGTCGCACCATTCTGAGAAGGAAGCTACTTGGGAAAGGGAGGATCGTCTTCGACTAGAGTACCCCGCCTTCTTTCCGGAGGAACCTAAATCTCGGGACGAGATTCTTTTGAGTGGGGGTGAGTTGTCACACCCCAGCTAGTTCATGCATTAGAGTGTTGCATCATGTCTACTTTATTCAACAGAAACCTGAAATGGGAATGACAGAACTCCCAGCCCCCCTCTGAAACAACCTAGGGTTTACTAAAAATATTTTCGATGAACCTGAAATGCCCTTCTAAAATGCCCATCATTTTTGGTCTTGGTTCAGAACCTCTGCCAAAAGTGATGCACAATTTCCTAGGTCATCCTAAGGTCTTTGAATTAAATCATAAGTATTTGAATTTGAGCATTCGAAATTTATAAAATATTTCAAATGCTCAAAAACTCCCAAACTAAAATGTTCCATGTTGGAAATATTCCAACAATGGACCAGGAGTAGTTTGGTGAATTTTAGAACCTTTTAGGTATTTTTAATAATTCAACAAAGTTGCAGAAGAATAAAATAAAGAAAAGCAGAAGGAAACTTACAGGCGCTTTGCAACCCGGCCCCCTGGCCCAGCCCAGCCAGCCTTGCCAATGAGCTGCTTGCCAGGCAGGCAGGCAAGGTGCTCGACGGCGAGCACCGCATTGGTGTCACGCACCTGCTCGCCGCCTCGCCGCTTCCCTCGTGACGCCACGACGGGGATCACTCCGCCCTCTCTCCCCGAACCCCCCAGACGCCCCCTCTCCTCGCCAGCTCCTCCCCCTCGCGCTCCCCAGCCATGGCCGACGCCACCGCCGCCGCTCCTCCGTCGTAACCACGCTCCCCGCCGCCCGTGCGTCGTCTCGTCGTGTCCAGGAGCTCCGCCGCCGTCCACTTTGTCGAGCTAGCTGAGCCCCGTGTGCTCGCAAGGCCCGAGTCCACCGCACCAACCTCGCCCGAGTCCGCCGTCGCCGGAGATCCCCTTCAACGCCGTCGCCGCCTCAGCTCGTCCTCGACCCCGCCGGTGGCCTCTACGAGCGCTCCGTGAGCCTAGCTACCCCTCCTACCTTTTCTCTCGCTCCCGAGCCGTGTAGCCACCGCACGAAGATCACCCACATGCACCGCCGCGGATCTCGTCGCCGACGTGCTCCCGGCCATCCTCCGGCCAACTCACGGTGTCCAACGCACTCACCACACTGCGTTGGGTCCAACCGTGCACTCCCCGCACCTCACCACCCACTCTACCTCAAGTTCACCTCCACCCGAACTCCGGTGGCTGCCAAGGTCATCGCCGGCGCCAACTCCGGCCACCCCGACCCCAACGGACTCCACCAAGAGCTGCGGCTCGTCCTCAGCTCCACTCCGATGGCCTCCGCGACCCATTTGGTGGCCGGAACGGCCAAAACCACTTACGCCACCGCGTCGGGCTCGCCGGCGGCTAAACGCCGGCACCGCTGGCTTTGACTTGACCACACGTGGGCCCAGGTTGACTCCGTTGAGTCACCGACAAGTGGGGCCCAGCCCTGTTAATTAACCTAGTTTAGTTTTAATTAAATTCTAACTAAACTAATCGCACTGACACCCTGGACCCACGCGTCAGGTTTGACCTGGACCAGGTCTGTTGACCTGCTGAGGTCAGCGTGATGCAATGCTGACGCAGTAATTATTTCTGGATTTATTTTTATTCAGAAAATTCTAGAAATTGTTGCAAACTTCAAAAATTCATAGAAATTAATCTGTAGCTCCAAATGAAACAAATTATATATGAAAAATGATCAGAAAAATCCAACCTACCCATCTGTACTGGTTTCATGCATGTTTAAGCAAGCTAACCTACTGTTTATGGCAGAACAAGTTAAAGCACCCTATATGATCATATATGAGTTTGGAAATTGCATCGTTGGTTCAAAATGCTTCAAACCCATCTGGTCTTAGTTGCATTAGTCCAACACACTCATATATGCCATGTCTCATGCATGCATCATATTGTTGCATATTGTTTGGTAATGTTTGTGTATCGGTGTTCTCTGCGGCGGGATCTCGCCCGAGAATACCGTGATAACCCGACGAAGAGCAATACCGATTGCACCGACCCGTCGAGCAAGCAACCAACCATTTGATCATACCGATAAAATCCCATGTTCTCGCTCCTGCTCTCTTTTACTGCATTAAGACAACGCGATTCAAAGCTGCTGTGTGTGCTACGGTAGTTGAACCCATTTCCTCTGCATGACCTGTCATTGCCACAGTAACTAGATAAAACCCACTAGCATGTGTAGGAGTTGATTGAGCCATATGATTGTGATGTTCCTACCTTGCTATGCCTGCTATGCTTAGAGTCGTGTCGAGTCTGGTTCATCGGGTGATGGCTAGAGTGAAATGATCGAGTCGATATGAGAGTAAGGTGTTGAACACGATTTGGTAAAGGTATCGATGAGAGGCCATGTAGGAGTACATGGTGGGTTGTTTCATTGAGGCCGTCCTTAAGCCTTGAGATCTATATGTGTGATTTAAGAATCAGCTACTACCATACATTGGGCCCTGAAATATGACCCCGCTCGACTTCTTATTCACCCTAGTCCTCTGTCCGGGAGTTGCAAGTAGTTTCGGTGTTTGTAGCCCTCTTGGAGGCCGTGGACAGCCTTGACCGTAGGGGTGGGCTGTGATGCGGTAGATGCGTGGCGGGTGTACGGATGCCCGTTTGGTATCTCGGGAACCCTGTTCACATCGTTTGGGGCTATGAGCGAGACTTCGGCCGGAACTCCTCATAGATGGAACCCAAATAGGCGATAAACCTGGACTAGAGACTTGAGTGTCTAGGTAGGTCGTGGTCTACACCCACGTCGGCTTTCGCTTGAAGTCTGCCGAGCACATGTCGTGTGTAGACGCTAAGTGGTGGAAACATGTATGAAGAAGTACACCCCTGCAGGGTTAACATCATCTATTGAATAGCAGCGTCATGTAAAGGACTACTTGGTTGCCTATACGGTTCATAGACAAGTAAATGGATACTACTAAAAGCCTCAAGATAAGTGTGAGTGCGAGGATGGCTCTTCCGTAGGAAGGCGGAGGTGGATCCTCGGTGGTGTATTGAAGTGATGAGTAGTGGACTCGAGTCATAAAACCATTTCAAGTTGGAGTCTCAGAGGATAGCTTAGCCACGAGTCAAAGCTGGCTTGCTGCAATAACCCCACCAACCCTTCTTGATAATATGCATGTATGTAGGATCGATGTAAGTCTTCTTTGAGTACCTTTGTACTCATGTTGCTTTAATTTACATTTTTAGGAAGATGCCACAAACCCTTAAGCGGGTTCTTCGTGAGCGTTGACATCGATGAGTAGACTAAGGCCCAGGTGGTGATCCTGAGCAAGTGAAGGACCATGTAGTATAGCTAGGCTTACCCAAGCCTCTTTTATTTTACTAGTTGTCTGTACTCAGACAAAGCACTTCCGTTGTTGGCTTGTATGCTTGTATGACTTGTATGTGGGTCGTGTGACCCGTACTTGTGTGTATGCTATGAATGGCTCTCTGAGCCTTAAATAAAGTACTTGTGTCGTAGAGTCATGTTGTGATGCCTTGTTGTATTTGCACACATCGGGCATATTGTGTGTATGATTGAAATGCTTGGTATGTGTGGGATCTGACTATCTAGTTGTTTATCTTTAGTAGCCTCTCTTACGGAAATGTCTCCTAGTGTCTCCTTGAGCCATGGTAGCTTGCTCTTTGCTCCGGAACACTTAGGCTGGCCGGCATGTGTCCTTCTTCGTTCTGTATACGTCCCTTCGGGAAATGTCACGCATGGAGTACCGAGTCTTGTTAGCCGCTTCTGCCCGGTTTACGGAGTCTGCTAGCCCAGTGCTACAGCCCGGAACTTACTTGCGATGACCGACACGTTCGATCTTTGGGTCATGGATGCTGTCCACTGTAAGTCTGTGCCACTTTGGGTTTATGACTAGCCATGTCAGCCCGGGCTCCTTTTCATATGGATGCTAGCGACACTATCATATACGTGTGCCAAAAGGCGCAGACGGTCCCGGGCCAAGGTAAGGCGACACCCGTGGGGATACCGTGCGTGAGGCCGCAAAGTGATATGATGTGTTACAGGCTAGATCGATGTGACATTGAGTCGGGGTCCTGACATTCAATCTCGTCACCGGCAAGTCTCTTTACTCGTTCTGTAATGCATCATCCCGTAACCAACACATTGGTCACATTGCTTGCAAGGCTTATAATGATGTGCATTACCGAGAGGGCCCAGAGATACCTCTCCGACAATCGGAGTGACAAAACCTAATCTCGAAATACGCCAACTCAACATGTACCTTTGGAGACACTGTAGTACTCCTTTATAATCACCCGATTACGTTGTGACGTTTGGTAGTACCAAAGTGTTCCTCCGTAAGCGGAGTTGCATAATCTCATAGTTACAGGAACATGTATAAGTCATGAAGAAAGCAATAGCCACATACTAAACGATCAAGTCCTAAGCTAACGGACTGGGTCAAGTCAATCACATCATTCTCCTAATGATGTGATCCCGTTAATCAAATGACAACTCTTTTGTCCATGGCTAGGAAACATAACCATCTTTGATAAACGAGCTAGTCAAGTAGAGGCATACTAGTGACACTATGTTTGTCTATGTATTCACACATGTATTATGTTTCCGGTTAATACAATTCTAGCATGAATAATAAACATTTATCATGAAATAAGGAAATAAATAATAACTTTATTATTGCCTCTAGGGCATATTTCCTTCAGTCTCCCACTTGCACTAGAGTCAATAATCTAGTTCACATCGATATGTGATTTCACACCAATATTCATATCTGTATATGATTAACACCCATTGTTCACATCGTCATGTGACCAACACTCGAAGGGTTTACTAGAGTCAATAATCTAGTTCACATCGCTATGTGATTAACACCCAAAGAGTACTAAGGTGTGATCATGTTTTGCTCGTGAGAGAAGCTTAGTCAACGGGTCTGTCACATTGAGAGCCGTATGTATTTTGCAAATATTCTATGTCTACAATGCTATGCACAAAGCTAATTTAGCTAATTGCTCCCACTTTTAATATGTATCCAGATTGGGACTTAGAGTCATCTAGATTGGTGTAAAAGCTTGCATCGTTCATCGTTGTAACTTTTTATGACGAACTCTTTTATCACCTCCATAATCGAGAAACATGTCCTTAGTCCTCACTAAGGATATTCTTGACCGCTGTCCAGTGATCTACTCTTAGATCAAAATTGTATTCCTTTGTCAAACTCAGAGCAAGGTATACAATAGGTCTGGTTCACAGCATGACATACTTTATAGAACCTATGACTGAGGCATAGGGAATGACTTTCATTCTCTTTTCTATTTTTCTGCCGTGGTCGGGATTTGAGTCTTACTCAATTCCACACCTTTGCAACACAGGCAAGGACTCTTTCTTTGACTGTTCTATTTTGAACTATTTCAAAATCTTGCCAAGGTATGTACTCATTGAAAATCTTATCAAGCGTCTTGATCTATCTCAATAGATCTTGATGCTCAATATGTAAGTAGCTTTTACTAAGGTCTTTCTATTAAAGTACTCCTTTTAAAACACTCCTTTATGCTTTGCAGAATAATCTTACATTATTTCCGATCAACAATATGTCATTCACATATACTTATCAGAAATGCTGTAGTGCTCCCACTCACTTTCTTGTAAATCTGAGGCTTCTCCAACGATGCAGTATAAAATCATATGCTTTGATCAACTCATCAAAGCGTATATTCCAACTCCGAGATGCTTGCACCAGTCCATAGATGGATCGCTGGAGCTTGCACACTTTGTTAGCATCTTAAGGATTGACAAAACCTTCTGGTTGCATCATATACAACTCTTCTTAATAAATTCATTAAGGAATGTAGTTTTTACATCCATTTGCCAGATTTCATAAAATGTGGCAACTGCTAACATGATTCAGACAGACTTAAGTTTCGATACGAGTGAGAAAATCTCATCGTATTCAACACTTTGAACTTGTTGAAAACCTTTCGCAACAAGTCGAGCTTAGTAGATAGTAACACTACTATCAGTGTCCGTCTTCCTCTTGAAGATCCATTTATTTAACATGGCTTGCTGATCATTGAGCAAGTCAATCAAAGTCCACACTTTGTTCTCATACATGGATCATATCTCAGATTTCATGGCCTCAAACCATTTTGCGGAATCTGGGCTCATCATCACTTCCTCATAGTTCGTAGGTTCATCATGGTCTAGTAACATGACTTCCAGAACACGATTACCGTACCACTCTGGTGCGAATCTTACTCTGGAAGACCTACGAGGTTTGGTAGCAACTTGATCTGAAGTTTCATGATCATCATCATTAACTTCCTCACTAATTGGTGTAGGAATCACTGGAATTGATTTCTGTGATGAACTACTTTCCAATAAGGGAGAAGGTACAATTACCTCATCAAGTTTTACTTTCCTCCCACTCACTTCTTTCGAGAGAAACTTCTTCTATAGAAAGGATCCATTTTAAGCAACGAATATCTTGCCATCGGATCTGTGATAGAAGGTATACCCAACAGTTTCCTTTGGGTATTCTATGAAGACGCACTTCTCCGATTTGGGTTTGAGCTTATCAGGTTGAAAACCTTTTTCATATAAGCATCGCAACTCCAAACTTTAAGAAACGACAGCTTAGGTTTACTGCTAACCATAGTTCATACGGTGTCGTCTCAACGGATTTAGATGGTGCCTTTTTTTAAACGTGAATGCAGCTGTCTCTAATGCACATCCCCAAAACGATAGTGGTAAAACCGATAAGAGACATCATAGGTCGCACCATATCCAATAAAGTCTTGATTCTGACGTTCGGACACACCATAACGTTGTGGTGTTCTAGGTGGCGTGAGCTGTGAAACTATTCCACATTGTTTTAATTGAAGACCAAACTCGTAACTCAAATATTTGTCTCCGCGATCAAATCATAGAAACTTTATTTTCTTATTACGATGATTCTCCACTTCACTCTGAAATTCTTTGAACCTTTCAACTATTTCAGACTTATGTTTCATCAAGTAGATATACCCATATCTTCTCAAATGATCTTGTGAAGGTCAGAAAATAACGATACTTGCCACGAGCATCAACACTCATTGGATCGCATACATCGGTATGTATTATTTCCAATAAGTCAGTAGCTTGTTCCATTGTTCCGAAGAACGGAGTTTTAGTCATCTTGCCCAAAGGCACGGTTCGCAAGCATCAAATGATTCATAACCAAGTGATTCCGAAAATCCATCTTTATGGAGTTTCTTCATGCGCTTTACACCGATATGACCCAAACGGCAGTGCCACAAATAAGTTGCACTATCATTATTAACTTTGCATCTTTTGGCATCAATATTATGAATATGTGTATCACTACGATCGAGATCCAACCAACTATCTTCATTGGGTGTATAACCATCGAAGGTCTTATTCATGTAAACAGAATAACAATTATTCTTTAACTTTAAATGAATAACCGTATTGCAATAAGCATGATCAAATCATATTCATGCTCAACGCAAACGCCAAATAACATTTATTTAGGTTTAACACTAATCCCGAAAGTATAGGGAGTGTGCGATGATGATCATATCAATCTTGGAACCACTTCCAACACACATCGTCACTTCACCCTTAACTAGTCTCTGTTTATTCTGCAACTCCCGTTTCGAGTTACTAATCTTAGCAACTGAACCAGTACTAAATACTGAGGGGTTGCTATAAACACTAGTAAAGTACACATCAATAATATGTATATCAAATATACTTATGTTCACTTTGCCATCCTTCTTATCCGCCAATCAATTGGGGTAGTTCCGCTTCCAGTGACAAGTCTCTTTGCAGTAGAAGCACTTAGTCTCAGGCTTAGGACCATACTTGGGTTTCTTCACTTGAGCAGCAACTTGCTTGCCATTCTTCTTGAAGTTCTCCTTCTTTTCCCTTTGCCCTTTTTCTTAAAACTAGTGGTCTTGTCAATCATCAACACTTGATGATCTTTCTTGATTTCTACCTTCGTCGATTTCAACATCACGAAGAGCTCGGGAATCATTTTCGTCATCCCTTGCATACTATAGTTCATCACGAAGTTCTAGCAACTTAGTGATGGTGACTAGAGAATTTTGTCAATCACTATCTTATCTGGAAGATTAACTCCCACTTGATTCAAGGGATTGTAGTACCCAGACAATCTGAGCACTTGCTCACTAGTTGAGCGATTCTGCTCCATCTTTTAGCTATAGAACTTGTTGGAGACTTCATATCTCTCAACTTGGGTATTTTCTTAAAATATTAACTTCAACTCCTAGAACATCTTATATGGTCCATGATGTTCAAAACGTCTTTGAAGTCCCGATTCTAAGCCGTTAAGCATGGTGCACTAAACTATCAAGTAGTCATCATATTGAGCTAGCCAAACGTTCATAACGTCTGCATCTCCTCCTGCAATAGGTCTATCACCTAGCGGTGCATTAAGGACTTAATTCTTCTGTGCAGCAATGAGGATAAACCTCAGATCACGGATCGAAT
This sequence comes from Aegilops speltoides, assembly GCA_021437245.1. NCBI lineage: Eukaryota > Viridiplantae > Streptophyta > Magnoliopsida > Poales > Poaceae > Aegilops > Aegilops speltoides. The sequence goes on from JAHHZJ010002304.1 coordinate 16,932, forward strand.
CCGCATCATTGCTACTAACATTTTTCAACACAATTTTCTCTAGGATCATATCAAAATAAACATATGAAAGCAACAACGCAAGCTATTGATCTACAACATAATTTGCAAAATACTACTAGGACTAAGTTCATGATAAATTTAAGTTCAATTAATCATATTACTTAAGAACTCCCACTTAGACAGACATCTCTCTAGTCATCTAAGTGATCACGTGATCCAAATCAACTAAACCATGTCCGATCATCACGTGAGATGGATTAGTTTCAATGGTGAACATCGCTATGTTGATCATATCTACTATATGATTCACGCTCGACCTTTCGGTCTCCGTGTTCCGAGGCCATATCTGTATATGCTAGGCTCGTCAAGTATAACCTGAGTATTCTGCGTGTGCAACTGTTTTGCACCCGTTGTATTTGAACGTAGAGCCTATCACACCCGATCATCATGTGGTGTCTCAGCACGAAGAACTTTCGCAACGGTGCATACTCAGGGAGAACACTTCTTGATAATTAGGAGAGATCATCTTATAATGCTACCGTCAAACAAAACAGAATAAGATGTATAACAGATAAACATCATATGCAATCAAAACATGTGACATGATATGGCCATGATCATCTTGCGCCTTTGATCTCCATCTCCAAAGTACTGTCATGATCTCTATCGTTACCGGCACGACACCATGATCTTCATCATCTTGATCTATATCAATGTGTCGTCACATGGTCGTCTCGCCAACTATTGCTCTTGCAACTATTGCTATCGCATAGCGATAAAGTAAAGCAATTATTTGGCACTTGCATCTTATGCAACAAAGAGACAACCATAGGGCTTCTGCCAGTTGCCGATAACTTCAACAAAACATGATCATCTCATACAACAACTTATATCTCATCACGTCTTGACCATATCACATCACAACATGCCCTGCAAAAACAAGTTAGACGTCCTCTACTTTGTTGTTGCAAGTTTTACGTGGCTGCTATGGGCTTAGCAAGAACCGTTCTCACCTACGCATCAAAATCACAACGATAGTTTGTCAAATAGACTCCGTTTTAACCTTCGCAAGGACCGGGCGTAGCCATACTCGGTTCAACTAAAGTTGGAGAAACTGACACCCGCCAGCCACCTGTGTGCAAAGCACGTCGGTAGAACCAGTCTCGCGTAAGCGTACGCGTAATGTCGGTCCGGGCCGCTTCATCCAACAATACCGCTGAACCAAAGTATGACATGCTGGTAGGCAGTATGACTTATATCGTCCACAACTCACTTGTGTTCTACTCGTGCATATAACATCAATGCATAAAACCTGGCTCTGATACCACTGTTGGGGAACGTAGTAATTTCAAAATTTTCCTACGCACACGCAAGATCATGGTGATGGCATAGCAACGAGAGGGAAGAGTGTTCGTCCACGTACCCTCGTGACCGTGAAGCGAAGCGTTATGACAACGCGGTTGATGTAGTCGTACGTCTTCACGATCCGACCGATCCAAGCACCGAACGTACGGAGCCTCCGAGTTCAGCACACGTTCAGCTTGATAACGATCTCCGGCCTCCGATCCAGCCGAGCTCCGGAGATGAGTTCCGTCAGCACGACGGCGTGGTGACGATGTTAATGTTCTACCGGCGCAGAGCTTCGCCTAAGCTTCGCGACGATATGACCGAGGTGGAATAAGGTGGAAGGGGGCACCGCACACGGCTAAGGAACGATCCGTAGATCAACTTGTGTGTCATGGGGTGCCCCCCTGCCCCCGTATATAAAGGAGCAAGGGGAGGGGGCCGGCCAAGGAGAGGAGGCGCGCCCTAGGGGGGCAATCCTACTCCAAGTAGGATTCCCCCCTCTTTCCAAGTCCTACTAGGAAAAGGGAAGGAAGGGGAGGAGAAGGCGAAGGAAGGAGAGGGAGGAGAAGAAGGAAAGGGGGGTCGGCCCCCTAGTCCAGTTCGGTTTGGGCTAGGGGGGCCGCGCGCCCTTCCTCTTCTCTTCCACCACTTGGCCCATGAGGCCCAATGCTTCTTCCTCGTATTCCCGTAACTCCCCGGTACCCCCGAAAATACCCGAATCATTCGGAACCTTTCCGAACTCCGAATATAGTCGTCCAATATATCGATCTTTACGTCTCGACCATTTCGAGACTCCTCGTCATGTCCCCGATCTCATCCGGGACTCCGAACTCCTTCGATACATCAAAAATCATAAACTCATAATATAATTGTCATCGAAACCTTAAGCGTGCGGACCCTACGGGTTCGAGAACTATGTAGACATGACCTAGAACTATTCTCGGTCAATAACCAATAGCGGGACCTGGATGCCCATATTGGCTCCTACATATTCTACGAAGATCTTTATCGGTCAAACCGCATAACAACATCGTTGTTCCTTTGTCATCGGTATGTTACTTGCCCGAGATTCGATCGTCGGTATCCAATACCTAGTTCAATCTCGTCACCGCAAGTCTCTTTACTCGCTCGTAATGCATCATCCCGTAACCAACACATTGGTCACATTGCTTGCAAGGCTTATAATGATGTGCATTACCGAGAGGGCCCGAGATACCTCTCCGACAATCGAGTGACAAAACCTAATCTCAAAATCGCCAACTCAACATGTACCTTTGGAGACACCTGTAGTACTCCTTTATAATCACCCGATTCGTTGTGGCGTTTGGTAGTACCAAAGTGTTACTCCGTGGCGGAGTTGCATAATCTCATAGTTAGGAACATGTATAAGTCATGAAGAAAGCAATAGCAACATACTAAACGATCAAGTGCTAAGCTAACGGACTGGGTCAAGTCAATCACATCATTCTGCTAATGATGTGATCCCGTTAATCAAATGACAACTCTTTTGTCCATGGCTAGAAACATAACCATCTTTGATAAACGAGCTAGTCAAGTAGAGGCATACTAGTGACACTGTGTTTGTCTATGTATTCACACATGTATTATGTTTCCGGTTAATACAATTCTAGCATGAATAATAAACATTTATCATGAAATAAGGAAATAAATAATAACTTTATTATTGCCTCTAGGGCATATTTCCTTCAGGTAGAGCTAAGGGCTATGAATATGTGCATTATTCTTCAAACCATTATGTTCATAAGTCCTCGAAGAATTTCTCTGCTTATTCATATGCTTACCCTAACCCCTCTTATGTGAAACGAAATGGTTTGGCTTCTATGCCACCATTCTCGTATGGTGCTCGCAGAGTGATGAACTCTTTGCCACCCCTTCAGATGTGGGTGGTGAAGAAAAAGAACTAATCTCTTCTACAGGGTCAGGTCTCCAGACGTGCCTTAACGTCTGAAGAATTTGCTGGGGACCTGACAAAATTGCCTGAAAGGACGCAGGCTAATCATGATGAAATAAACTTTCACACGTCCTCCTACTGCTATATCTGTTTACTGCTTGATGAAATTCATCTGATGAACTTGATATCATATTCTTCATTGATGAAGCATATGAGATTGTAAGTTACACTAATTCATCTGCAGGATGATCAACCCAAAACCACTGAATGGGTCCTCGATAGTGGATGTACAAATCACATGACTGGTGACAAGAATCTTTTGATGGATGCTCCCTTATCACCATCACATCTGAAGCATATCATCTTTGCTGACAAAGGCAAAAGTCAGGTATTGGGTCTTGGTAAGGTTGCGATCTCTAAGGATGATCACATGGACAAAGTCATGCTTGTTGAGTCCTTAGGATACAACCTCATGTCAGTCTCAATGCTTTGTGATCTTGATATGGTTGTTGTCTTTGGCAAGTATCGCTGTGTTGTGATTATGGAAGCTGACAATTCCAAAGTCTTCGAAGGCTTTAGGAGAGGAGATTTGTATATTGTTGATTTCTCTACAGGACCACAACCAGCCATGTGTCTACTTGCAAAAGCTTCAAAAGGCTGGCTATGGCATCGACGACTTGGTCACGCACGCATGAGGAATTTGCACACGCTTGCGAAGAAGAAGTATGTCATTGGCATTGAGAATGTCAAATTCCTCAAGGATCACTTATGCGAACTGTGAAGCTGGAAAAATGACCAAGGCCAAGCATCCAGTGAAGACTATCATGACCACTACTCGTCCATTCGAATTGCTTCACATGGACCTCTTCAGACCTAATCATTACTCAGCAGTCACTAATGATGCATCTCTATATGGTTTTGTCATTGTTGATGATTACTCTCGATATACATGGGTACACATTGTTACTTACAAACATGAAGTGCAGGAAGTCTTCAAACGTTTTTCCTCGAGGGCTTCAACCAACTTTGGTGTGAAGATCAAGCACATCAGAAGTGACAATGGAACTGAGTTCAAGAATTCCGGTCTTGATGACTATCTTGATGAACTTGGTATTACTCATGAGTTATCTGCTCCCTATACTCGTCAGCAAAATGGCATCATGGAGCGCAAGAACAGAACTCTTGTTGAGATGGCTCGCACTATGCTTGATGAATACAAAACGCCTCATCGTTTTTGGATTGATGCAATTGATACTGCGTGCCACATCATCAACAGAGTATATCTTCACAAATTCTTCAAGAAGACGGCCTATGAACTCCTCACCGACAAGAAACCCAATGTGAGTTATTTCAAAGTCTTGATTGCTAAATGTTGGATTAGAGATCCTCACCACAATTCTAAATTTGCACGAAAGCACATGAAGGTTTTATGCTTGGTTAAGGAAAGGACTACACCTCTACAGAGTCTTCAACATTGTTCTTCACAAGATTGTTGACCTTTGTAGATGTGCGGTTCGATGAAACTAATGGCTCGCAAAGAGAGCACCTACCTTCGTGTTAGATGAACCAGCACCGAGGATTCTATCAAGTTTAAGGAAACCGAGGATGTCATTCCTCTTGAAGAATTTGTGAAGAATTCATTCCATTCATGAAGAACATCGGTGATACTCCACGAAGATAATCTTTGAGGAAAATGGTCTGAAGAAAATGCTGATCAAACTCCTCGGCGACAACCAGGTCCTCTCACATGCTCAAAAGCTTCACATTTATCTAACTTTTGTTGGGGAGCGAGCAGAAATTCAAAATTTTCCTCGTGTCACCAAGATCTATCTATGGAGAAACCAGCAATGAGGGAAGGAGAGTGCATATACATACCCTTGTAGATCGCTAAGCGGAAGCGTTCAAGAGGACGGGGTTGAAGGAGTCGTGATTGTCGTGATCCAAATCACGGAGATCCGAGTGCGAGCGGACGGCACCTCCGTGTTCAACACACGTACAGCCGGTGGCGTCTCCCATGCCTTGATCCAGCAAGGAGAGAGGGAGAGGTTGAGAAGACTCCATCCAACAGCAACTGGCGGGCGTGGTGGTGGTGGAGGCGTGGCAATCTGCAGGCTTCACCAAGCACTGCGGAGAGGAGGAGGTGTCACGGGAGGGAGGAGGCGCCAGGCTTCGTGTATGGCTGCCTCCATCCCTCCACTATATATAGGGGCAAGGGAGAGGGGAGGCGAGCCTTGCCCCTTCCTCCAAGGAAGGGGTGCGGCCATGGGGGAGGTGCCTCCCAAGTCAAGTGGAGGCCCTCCCCTTAGGGTCTCCCCTTCCCATGCGCATGGGCCTTTGGGGCTGGTTCCCTGGCCCATTAAGGCTAAGGCGCCCCTACAGCCCATGCTGCTGTATTGGACGTGGTGGAACAATTTCCGGACCTCCGGACCCCTCCGGAATCCTCCGGAACCTTCTGGAAGCTTCCCGGTACAATACTGAAAAAACCCGAACTTTTTCCGGAACCCGAACAACAACTTTCCATATATAAATCTTTAACTCCGGACCATTGCGGAACTCATCGTGACGTCCGGGATCTCATCCGGGACTCCGAACAACGTTCGGTAACCACATACAAACTTCCTTTATAACCCAAGCGTCATCGAACCTTAAGTGTGTAAACCCTACGGGTTCAGGAATCATGCAGACATGACCGAGACGTTCTCCGGTCAATAACCAACAGCGGGATCTGGATACCCATGTTGGCTCCCACATGTTCCATGATGATCTCATCAGATGAACCATGATGTCAAGGACTCAATCGATCCCGTATTCAATTCCCTTTGTCTAGCGGTATTTTACTTGCCCGAGATTCGATCGTCGGTATACCAATACCTTGTTCAATCTCGTTACCGGCAAGTCTCTTTACTCGTTCCGTAACACATCATCCCGTGATCAACCCCTTGGTCACATTGTGCACATTCGATGATGTCCTACCGAGTGGGCCAGAGATACCTCTCCGCTTACACGGATGACAAATCCGGTCTCGATTCGTACCACCCGCAGACACTTTCGGAGATACCGTAATGCACCTTTATAGCCACCCGATTACGTTGTGACGTTTGGTACACCCAAAGCATTCCTACGGTATCCGGAGTTGCACAATCTCATGGTCTAAGGAAATGATACTTGACATTAGAAAAGCTTTAGCATCTGAACTACGATCTTTGTGCTAGGCTTAGGATTGGGTCTTGTCCATCACATCATTCTCCTAATGATGTGATCCGTTATCAACGACATCCAATATCCATAGCCAGGAAACCATGACTATCTGTTGATCAACGAGCTAGTCAACTAGAGGCTTACTAGGGACGTGGTGTTGTCTATGTACCCACACATGTATCTTAGTTTCCTATCAATACAATTATAGCATGGATAATAAACAATTATCATGAATAAGGAAATATAATAATAACTAATTTATTATTGCCTCTAGGGCATATTTCCAACAGTCTCCCACTTGCAGTAGAGTCAATAATCTAGTTCACATCGCCATGTGATTAACACTGACGGGTCACATCGGCATGTGACCAACATCCAAAGAGTTTACTAGTGTCATTAAACTAGTTCACATCATCATGTGATTAAGACTCAATGAGTTACGGGGTTTGATCATGTTTTGCTTGTAAGAGAGGTTTTAGTCAACGGGTCTGCAACATTCAGATCCGTATGTACTTCGCAATTCTCTATGTCATATGGTAAATGCTGCTTCCACGCTCCACTTGCAGCTATTCCAAATGGTTGCTCCACTATACGTATCCGTTTTGCTACTCAGAGTCATTCAGATAGGTGTTAAATCTTGCATCGACGTAACCCTTTACATTGAACTCTTTATCACCTCCATAATCGAGAAACATGTCCTTATTTGTTACAAGGACAATTTTGACCGCTGTCCAATGATCCATACCTGGATCATTCTTGTACCCCTTGACTGACTCATGGCAAGGCACACTACCGGTGCGGTACACAGCATAGCATACTGTAGAGCCTACATCTAAAGCATAGGGGACGACCTTCGTCCTTTCTCTCTTTTCTGCCGTGGTCGAGCTTTAAGTCTTAACTTCATACCTTACAACTCAGCCAAGAACTCCTTCTTTGACTGATCCATCTTGAACACCTTCAAGATCATGTCAAGGTATGTGCTCATTTTGAAAGTATTATTAAGCATCTTGACGCTCAATGTTTAAGTAGCTTCATCTAGGTTTATTGAAAAACACCTTTCAAATAACCCTATATGCTTTCCAGAAATTCTACATCATTTCTGATCAACAACATATACTCATCAGAAATTCTATAGTGCTCCCACTCACTTGTTTGGAAATACAAGTTTCTCATAAACTTTGTATAAACCCAAAATCTTTGATCATCTCATCAAAGTGCACATTCCAACTCTGAGATGCTTACTCCAGTCCATGGAAGGATCGCTGGAGCTAGCATACCTTTTGGCATCCTTAGGATCGACAAAAACTTTCTGATTGTATCACATACAACCTTTCCATACGAAGACTGGTAAGGAAACTCGTTTTGTCATCCATCTGCCAGATTCCATAAATGCAGCTAATGCTAACATGAATCCGACGGACTTAAGCATCGCTACGGATGAGAATATCTCATCGTAGTCAACTCCTTGAACTTGTGAAAAACTCTTCGTCACAAGTCGAGCTTCATAGATGGTGACATTACCATCCACGTCCGTCTTCTTCTTAAAGATCCATTTATCTCAATGGCTTGCCGATCATCGGGCAAGTCCACCAAAGTCCATGCTTTGTTCTGATACATGGATCCTATCTCGGATTTCATGGCTTCTAACCATTTGTCGGAATTTGGGCCCACCATCGCTTCTCCATAGCTCGTATGTTCATTGTTGTCTAGCAACATGACCTTCAAGACAGGATTACTGTACCACTCTGAAGTAGTACGTATCCTTGTCACCCTACGAGGTACGGTAGTGACTTGATCCAAAACTTCATGATCACTATCATAAGCTTCTACTTCAATTGGTGTAGGTGCCTGAGGGAGTCCTGGACTAGGGGGTGTCTGGACAGCCGGACTATCAATATCCGCCGGACTCCGGTCACGGAGATAGAAGATTGAAGACTCGGCTCGTGTCAGGAAGGTACTTTCCTTGGCGTGGAAGGCAAGCAGCAATCTGGATATGTAGATCTCCTACCATTGTAACCGACTACTGTGTAACCCTAGCCTCTCCGGTGTCTATATGAACCGGAGGGCCTTAGTCCATAGGGCCGAACATTACATCTCAACAATCATACCATAGGCTAGCTTCTAGGGTTTAGCCTCCTTGATCTCGTGGAAGATCTACTCTTGTACTACCCATATCATCAATATTAATCAAGCGGGGCGTAGGGTTTTACCTCCATCGAGAGGGCCGAACACAGGTAAAAACATTGTGTCCCTCGTCTCTTGTTACCATCCGCCTAGCGCACAGTTCGGGACCCCTACCGAGATCCACGGTTTTGACACCGACATTGGTGCTTTCATTGAGAGTTCCTCGTGTCGTCGCCGATAGAGCGGATGCCTTTACCCGTCTTCGAGACGGCGTTTTTCGCCGAGGGCCTTGGCCGCCGCCAAACTATCGGCTTGGTGGCTTTCTTATGACCGCTGTCCGCCGCCGATTCGGCAATGACTTCTCAAGTCGTCGAAGCAATCTTCGCGTCAGCCCTAAAGCTGCCGAACAGTTAGATCAATTGAGCTCAAATGCATTAACGAGCTCTTGGATCGCATCGCCGCCCTGGGAGTCGCTACGGACTACAATCAGATCGGGCTTAAAACTGATCTGAGAGAGATTAACTCTCCCCAGGCCACCCACCACGTCGCAGTGGTAGAGGAACAACGCGTCAATTCTTTGCCAGCATTGAAAACAATCCGTGTCCGGATTCCCGAACCCTCCATGCCGGATTCCCGCGGAGGAACGGACTTTGATCGAGCATTGAACCTAAAATCATGCGTCACTCCGGACTCGCTGGACTGTCTCCAGCAAATCAAGCTTCCGAATTTGGAAGCCCCTCGGCCCTTGAGCCCAAAGATGGGCAGGGATCCGGATTTTATTACACCCACCCGCCCAGACATATGCGACCTATCTCTAATACGGCAAGAGCCTTCAGAAACAGTACATCATTACTGGGCCAGATTCCTCCTGGTTATGGACAGGATAAAGGACTGCCGAGAGGAAAACGCAATCTCAATCTTACGCAATAACAGCACGGACAAGGGAATTACGAACGCCATTGATAAATCGCAAGATTACGCGTTTCACCGATCTGGCGTCCATAATCTGAATCTTGTGCGATGGAAAGTTTCGGAAAACTGAAAATCAATTTTGGGATAATCCGCCCCAAACCCAGTCCATGGTAAAGGCGCCTTACAATCAGGCCCCGGATGCAAAAACAAAAACAAAAACCCAACAAGGGAAGCGGAACCGTCTTGGAGGGATGGCTCAATGGACCTGTAAACTTCATAGTGCGAGAGGAGCCGTCCCAACACATAGCCCGAGCATGTTGGATATTACGGCGGTGGCCAAAAGTGGCGAAGAGCTTCTAGCTCCGGAAACCACTCCAACAATACCAGCACGGTATCAACAGTCTTGAGACTTTCGCTTCAAATAATATCAAAGCGAACAATCCATGAACTCGCGAAGTCTACCAAGTTGCAACAACAAATCCATGGGTGACACAGCTATTACCTTCAACGCCAGCGACGAGCCCACATCTCGAACTACGAGCCCACCAAGACTGGTACTTAGTCCCATAGTGGGCGACTTCGATCGACAAAAGTCCTCATGGACGGCGGCAGCGGACTAAACCTCATTCTGAGGAAACTCTGCGGAAAATGGAAATCGATTGGAGCCGCATTGAGCGAAGCAGCACAACCTTCAGAGGAATAATCCCTAGCCGGAAGCGCTGCTGCTGGAAAAATCACACTCGATGTGGTGTTCGGCTCTCCGGACAATTACAGATCCGAAGAAGTCACGTTCTGTGGCCCGTTCAGCAGCGGCTATCACGCCATATTAGGGCGAGAGGCATTCACAATTTTTCAAGCAATACCTCATTACGGGTACATGAAGCTCAAAATGCAGGCCCAGCGGAATAATCACTCTCGTTAGTGATCCGGACATAGCACTTGGCACCGAAAACAAGACAGCCGCACTAGCCCTCGAGGCACTATCAAAGCCTTAGCGGCAGAGGAACTCACCGCTGCGCTCTCACGGTAAACAGGGGCGATGTGATACTTGATAAAAGATCCAAGTCCACCTCCTTCAAACCAGCGAGCGAGATAATAAAATTTCAGGTCCACCAGCGGACCCAACAAAGGCGGCTTCCATCGGAGCACAGTTGAACCCGAAGTTGACGCCGCCTTCGCGCGAATTTCGCCGGGAAAATTGGGACATCTTCGCTTTGGCATCCCTCGGACATGCCCGAATCCATCGCAGATTAGCGAACACAGCCTAAACATCCTAAAGGATTTAAGCCGATCAAACAGGCTCTTCGACGATTTTCCGAGCCCAAAAGACAGGCAATGGGAGAAGAGCTAGCCAAGTTATTGGAAGCGGATTCATTAGAGATATCAAACATCCGGACTGGCTAGCAAATTTGGTGATGGTACCAAGAAGGATAAATCTGGCGCCTCTATGTCGACTTCAAAGACCCCAATAAAGCTTGCCCAAAGGATCCTTTCCCCTCCCCACATCGATCAAATTATCGATGCCACAAGAGGACACGACTCGTTGTGCTTCACGGATGCATACTCGCTATCATCAAATCAAGATGGCGGAAGCAGACCAAGCCGCAACGGCATTCATCACTCCATACGGACCATTCTGCTTCAACACGATGCCCTTCGGGCTTAAAAACGCCGGTGCAACATATCAGCGCATGATTCAAACATGTCCGCCACCCGATCGGCAAAACAATGAGGCATACGAGACGGCGAGTCGTCAAAACAAAACACGTCGAAACTTTAGTAGGCGATTTGAGGCTCACATTCGACAACCTTAGAGCATATGACATCAAGCTGAATCCGGAAAAATGTGTTTTGGCGTACCAGCGGAAAGCTGCTGGGCTTCATCGTATCCGTAGAGGAATTGAAGCAAATCCGGCCAAAATCCGGGCTCTGTCAGCGGTTGGATATTCCAAAGGACCTCAAGCAAATACAAAATTAACGGGATGCGTGGCAGCTTTAAGCCGTTTATCTCCCGTATAGGAGAGAAGGCGTTGCCCTTTATCGCCGCCTAAGGCGCACCGAACACTTCGAGTGGGCGGATGCCGCCTTGCGGACTCGAAGAAATAAAGGCCATCTGGCAACAAATCCGGACCTGGTTGCGCCCACTGGGCGAACCAATGTTGTTATATATCGCAGCAACACATCAAGTTGTAAGCGCTGTCCTCGTCGTCGAGCGAGCGACGAAGGGCATAAATTCCCTCTTCAAAACCAGTGTATTACGTATCCTTTGTGTTAACACCTGCAAATCCGTTACCCGCACTATCGAGAAGATAGCATATGCGGTGTTCATGGCGTCTCGGAAGCTCGGCACTACTTTCAAGAGTGTTCGATAACGGATGGCCTCTGAAGTACCACTCAATGACATTATAAATAACCGCGACGCATAGCGGGCAGGATTGCAAAATGGGCCATTGAGCTCTTGCCATTCGACATAACTTACAAACCTCGGCGAGCCATAAAATCACAAGTTACGGCTGACCGTCGCGAATGGACTCAAGCCGAACTCCCTAAAGAGTACGGCGCATACTCAATGGACTATGCGCCGACGGTTCCAAAATGTTGGCGGATCGGGGCTGGCGTCGTCTTGGCGTCCCCACGGAATCTGATCCGATATGTACTTCAAATAATGTACACGGACTCCAACAATGCAGCGAATCGAGGCCCTATTACATGGTCTCCGGATGGCGGTCTCCATGGGCATTCAACGCCTAGAGGTGCGGAGGACTCAAACCTTGCAATATCCCAAATAAATGGAGACTTTGGCGCCAAGGATCCGAAAATGGCAGCATATCGCAATGCTGTCCGAAAATGTCACTCGGTTTGAAGGACTCGAATTCCATCACATAGCCGAGATAATAACCAAGCGGCCGACGTCACAGCACGCATCGGTCGTAAACGTGATGCTGTCCCTCCAAACATCTTTACGAGCGGCTCTTCAAGCCATCCGTACTATGGGAAGAGGAGTCCGTAGCGACAAACCGGAGAAAACCGCACCAACCGATGATTCAGCAGATGACATAACACCCTCCGCCCACGTTATAATGGCAGTAATCGCGGCGTGGGCAGAACCTTTCTAGCCTACTTAATCGGCGGGAACTTCACGAAGACCAAAATGAGGCCCGCTGCATAGTCCGTGATCGAAGGCCTACAAGGTCCATGAGGAGAACTCTATAAGAAAAGTACTACGGAGTCCTTCAAAGGTGCATCTCCGAAGAAGAAGGGCGAAACCTCTGGCTAAAATCCATGCGGACTAGGTGGACACCACGCAGCAGCCCGGGCCTGGTAGGAAAGGCATTCCGTCAGAGTTTTATTGGCCAACGGCTCAGGCGGATCTGCAGGACTTGGTCCAGCGATCGTTGGTTGTCGACTCTTTGCTAATCGAGCCATATGCCACCCACCGCCCTCAAAACCATCGCATTACCTGGTGGATTCGCGATCCGGGGCTTGACATGGTCGGACCCCTTAAAGGGGGAACCCACAAGAAAAAGTACCTATTGGTCATGGTGGATAAGTTCACCAAATGGATAGAGGCCAAACCGGTCAAAGCGGCAGAGTCCGGACCAGTGATAGACTTTATATCGAGGTGGTACACGTTACGGAGTCCCCACAGCATCATCACCGACAACGGCATGAACTTCACGGCCGATGAGGTAAAGTCATGGTGCAAAAATATGGGCATTAAGCTCGACTATCGTCGATCTATCACCCTCAAACCAGCGGTCTAATAATGGCGGCATTAAACCCGGACTAGTGAGGTCACTCACTAAATCAGACACCAATGGGTCGAGGAGCTCGACTCCGTACTACTGGGGGCTGCGGACAACGCCTAACCGTACTACCGATTCACACCATTTTTTATGGGTACGCGGTAGAGGCAGTCTTGCCTGCGACATTATTCATGACTCACCTCGAGTGCGCATTTATGAGGAAAGAGAAGCCGAGCTGGATCGGCGGGACAGCTTGGACACCTTTGGAGGAAGAACGTGGCGTCGCAAAGGCTCGTTACGCATTCTATCGCAGCAGGCCGAAGATATCAAAAGCAGAAATACGGGCCAAGACTTACAGCGTTGGCGAACTAGTTCTCGCTGCGGACAAGAAAAAGGACAAGCTCAAGCCCGGATGGGAAGGCCCTTCATTATTGATCAAGTACTGACCGGCGGAGCATACCGTCTACGAAATGCGTCGGACAACCGACTCGAGCCGAACCCATGGAACGCAGCCCGACTCCGACGATTCTATGCCTAGCGCCGGACTAAGAGTTCGTCCCATTCCCCCGTCCAACCTTTTATATTTCGGCTGTCTTTTGTTTCTCTTTTTATCCTTTTAACTTACCAGCCCTTCGGGGCCTATTTTCGCATTCTTTGCATACGCACGATGTGCCATCCGCACTCGTTATTCCTGGGGGCTTCTTTTACAGAAGCTTAAACTATAAGGGTTTTTTAACCAACACATGTGTCAAGCTTCCACATGTACCTTTTACTCGCCATTATATGCATCGATATGACTTAAGTTTTGGCCAAGCTGGGTTGCTCGGCTCTGTGCTTACCCCTCGTTCCCGATTGTTCGGCTAGGCGGTAAAGGAGCACCTCTGCGATTATTCTTGCCGGGTCGCCGGATGTGTACCTCGGTGGGTGAAGCGAAAGCTAAGCGTTCTTAAGAGAATATTCGGTCGGTGATTTAAAAGATGACTTTTTACCTATTTTCCCATCTGCCCCGGATGTTTTATGCCCTCTTGGCAGTCCGGACATACACTTTAGGGCATGCCATCCCAGCGAAAGGAACCCTTAACGGAACTATTCTCCACGGAAGATGTTTCTTACTAACCATGTAATATAACATAACTAGTTGGGCACTTGTCTGATAAAGCACTAATGACCCCTACGCCTGGTCTCCATGCATACCACGGTTGTTTCTTAACCAAAAAGGTATTCGGACACACTCCGGACTCTAGGGTCCCGAGGTCGAAGCGAAAAGGTCGGCAAAGATAAACGATCTACAATCCGGCTAGAAGGCATTTCACATGTCAATTTCAAGGATAACATACATTGTCAAATCTATTGATTGTATTCCTCCTCAATCCCGTCTAACAGGCTGTCTAGTTTACAGTCTCGTTGGGAAAACTTAGCGGCCAGTTCTACCCGGCTGTACACTAAACTCACAGGGATCTCCTTCCCGTCGGGCCCCACCGGTCCAACTTCGGCCATATGGTTGGGATCCGCCTTCTTGTACCGCGTCTTCACCATGGCCCAAGCCTCCCTGGCACCTTGACGACAAGCCAAAATCTTCCACAAGCGGAGGCGCTGCCGCCTCCTGCAGCTTCTCTGCAAGCTCCCGAGGCCCTCGGGCAGGCGAGGATGGCCATAAAGCCTGTCTGGCGCCACTCATTGCCTGCCGAACTTCGTTCGAGTAGCTGCAATAGTTCGGAAGTGGATCACCCATTGATACGGGCATCTCCTCTCAGAGGACGACCCGTGAGTATACCTACAAGACATATTATGTCAAATCGCTTCCTCGCCGAACTCTTCTTCCTTAGAGAGTTCGCTCAAGCACTTACTATGTATGCCGCGACGAAGCCGTTGATTCTCCTTGACGGAGCCGGACAGCTCGGCCTGTGCGCCTTTCAGCTCTTCTCCGAGCTTGGCGTTGGCATCTTGGAGCTTGTTCCTTTCTGTTGAACCTGTTCAAGTACATTCTCGCCGACCTTTAGTTGGCGCGATGAGTGCTTGCCTGTCCGGATCTTGTTCGGCGGCACCTGCAATGTCATTATTAGACTCGCGCGCATGCTGCACAGCGCTTATATTAATTTATACAAATGTGTTACCAGGAGCGGTCTTTCCGTCTCCTCCTGCGGCAGCAAGTGCAGCCTCAAGTTGGGCCTTGCAATCTTGCAGCTCCCGAGACAGCTGGGCATTCTTCTCATTAAGAGCCTGAAATTTCAAATGATCCTTAAATCAGTTAACATAACTAATTTAAGTCTCGGGGGCTACTGGTGTATACAACCATTAAAATTCCCTTACCCGTATGTCTTTAACATACTGCTCCGTGGCTCAGGTAAAACCATTTTGAGTAGCCCGGAGGTCCGCGTCCCTGCGTTAAAGGCATCCATTGCCTCGGGAAAAGCACGCTTGAAAAACTGTCCGTGGCGTCTATGATTCATAGCGCTCTCCACCTATGACTTGGTGGCGGACAGTCTGTCGGTATCCTCCGTTAGAGCAGGATCCGGTTCGCGTCTTGCGCTTGCCTCCCCCCTCGGTCCGGTAGCTGGAGCCTGGCTGGTGTTGGTTGGGTCGGCAATTCCTGCGCTCACAGTTCGGCGAGCGCTTTTTCTCCTATAAAGATCATGATCACTTAGAAGTTTCCTCGGAACGTTGCTCAAAAAGATCAAACACGAGTTATACCTCTGCGGCGACGTTTCTGCCCGCACGGCGCTCCTTTTCCTCCTGCTAGTTCGGACTGACCTCTGTAGGTCGGCCACCGCAGGCTCGGCTTCCTGCCATAATGGCGCTTCCTGCAAAATACCATCGTTCGCGAAGGTCAGAAATAGGCAAGGATAGGATAACGGTGTCCGGACTTCGGTCGTGGTCACCTGGGATGCCGAACTTAGCCCGGGGTAGTCCGCCGTAATGGCGACCAAAGCATTGTCAATGCTGAGCTGGTGATACACCCCGTCGATCAGCTCCACCTCGATGTCCGGATCCTCTTCGGAGGCCGGACCCAAGGATCCTTCCGGATCCTTGGGTTGTGGAGCAGGACTCACCATGTCCTTCACAGTCCGGCGTAGATCCTGCGCCGAAGGCGTAATGTAAGAAGCTTAAACTTGAGAGCACGGGTAGAACCCTTGAGGTGTTCGCCACCCATCCTCTAGGATTGACCAGGAAAACCCATCCAAAGGGTTCGGACGGGAAGTCCTCCTTCTCCCCCTTATGCAGACCGGACAGAATCTTCACGGATCCTCGGTCGAACCCGGCCCTTGCGGCCGTGCGAAATAGCGTCGTCCTCCTCATTGAAATCCCACATGGGGTGGCCTCAGTATTGCAGCGGCTGCACCCCCGCTGATGCACGTCGCCATGACTCCAATCATGGTTAAGCGGAGTGAGCCATTAATCTTATCTGGCCCATCAAGTAATGGGCGCTCTTGTCTTCCTCCAAACGGGCTCGGGCGCCAAGCGAGGCGTTTCTTCAAGGGAGCAGCATCAAACTCCGGAGGCCAATCCGGACTGGGTGCAACGGGGCGTCTACTATATAAAACCACTCCGAGGGCGATCTTGGACGCCCTCTTGGGGTGCGGATAGGTATCCGGTCCGGCGGTGCGCCATATTTGGCGCCGCCCACGATATATGGACCCCTGGTGAGAACGGAGTGCGAGGCGTAACAGCCTCTTCCACAATGCGAAATGGGGCTCGATGCCCAGGAATAGCTCGCAAAGAGCTACGTAGCCCGTGATATGCAGCACAGAGGCGGGCGTGAGGTGGTGGAGCTGAAGTCCGTAGAACTTCGGGAGCCCGCAGAGGAACGGATGTATTGGAAATCCGAGCCCCCTTATCAGATAGGGGACGAAACACACCCGCTCCCCCTTGTTGGGGCTTGGGGTGTCCTCCGCCTGCCTCCCACCTTGATAAGTAACCAGTCCGGCTCGGACTGGAACCATAAAGGCCGGAGGAAGAAGTCCCTCCGTTTGGAGCTTTACTAGCTCATTGTGCGAAATAGAGCACCTCCTCCAATCCCCTGGCGATGGGCTAGGGCCTTGAGGAAGATCGCGTTGACTATCCATGGTGGAATGGATTTGAGGTCGAGGCGCTTCGATGGAGTATCTGGCGGGAGGAAGGCGGTGCGGTTTGGATCTGGATCCCTGCCTTTTATAGGCGGACGACACGCACAATTAGGGGTGAAATGTAAAGACACCTGGCTTTTCTCATTCGTGCAACAGCGTGGAAGAGGGCCATAATTTGGCGTAGAAGCCGAGGAGCACAGTATTCAAAGTGAAGCCGGACACTATTCGGCAGGTACGTGGGATTTAAAGGGAGAACCCGCCTTGCAACGCCGAAGACTACAAGCACGCTGGACTTATCGTCATTGAAGCCTGGTTCGGGGGCTATTGAGGGAGTCCTGGACTAGGGGTGTCCGGACAGCGGACTATCAATATCCGCGGACTCCCGGATCACGGAGATAGAAGATTGAAGACTCGGCTCGTGTCCGGAAGGTACTTTCCTTGGCGTGGAAGGCAAGCTTGCTTGTCTGGATATGTAGATCTCCTACCATTGTAACCGACTCTGTGTAACCCTAGCCTCTCCGGTGTCTATATGAACCGGAGGGCCTTAATCCATAGGGCGAACATTACATCTCAACAATCATACCATAGGCTAGCTTCTAGGGTTTAGCCTCCTTGATCTCGTGGTAGATCTACTCTTGTACTACCCATATCATCAATATTAATCAAGCAGGGCGAGGGTTTTACCTCCATCGAGAGGGCCGAACCTGGGTAAAAACATTGTGTCCCTCGTCTCTTGTTACCATCCGCCTAGACGCATAGTTCGGGACCCCCTACCGAGATCCGCCGGTTTGACACCGGCAGTGCCACAGGAACAACTTCTGTGCCTGCTACACACTTGTTGAAGTAGCGGTTCAATAACCTCATCAAGTCTCCACCATCCTCCCCTCAATTCTTTCGAGAGAAACCTTTCCTCGAGAAAGGACCCGACTCAAGAAACAATCCCTATTGCTTTCGGATCTGAATTAGGAGGTATACCCAACTGTTTTGGGTTTCCTATGAAGATGCATTTTATCCGCTTTGGGTTCGAGCTTATCAACCTAAAACTTTTCACATAAGCATCGCAGCCCCAAACCTTTAAGAAAGCGACAACTTAGGTTTCTCTAAACCATAATTCATACGGTTTCGTCTCAGCGAATAACGTGATGCCCTATTAAAGTGAGTGCAGTTGTCTCTAATGCCTAACCCATGAACGATAGTGGTAATTTGATAAGAGACATCATAGTACGCTCCATATCCAATAGGGTGCAACTATGATGTTCGGACACACCATTACACTATGGTGTTCCAGGCGGTATTAATTGTGAAACAATTTCCACAATGTCTTAATTGTGTGCGAAACTCGTAACTCAGATATTCATCTCTATGATCATATCATAGACATTTTATCCTCTTGTCACAATGATCTTCTACTTCACTCTGAAATTACTTGAACCATTCAATAATTCAAAACTGTGTTTTATCAAGTAAATATACTCAACATCTACTCGAATCATCTGTGAAGTAAGAACATAACGATATTCACTGCATGCCTCGGCACTCATTGGACTGCACACATCAAAATGTGTTACTTCCAACAAGTTGCTATCTTGTTCCATCTTCTTTGAAACGAGGCTTTTAGGTCATCTTGCCTATGTGGTATGATTTGCATATCTCAAGTGATTCAAAATCAAGTGAGTCCAAACGATCCATCCGCGTGGAGTTTCTTCATGCGTATACACCAATAGACATGGTTAGCATGTCTCAAACTTTTCAAAAGCGAGTGAGTCAAAGATCCATCAACATGGAGCTTCTTCATGCTTTTATACCAATATGGCTTTCATGGCGATTGCCACAAGTAAGTGGTACTATCATTACTATCTTATATCTTTTGGCATGAAAATGTGTATCACTACGATCGAGATTCAATAAACCATTCCTTTAGGTGCAAGACCATTGAAGGTATTATTCAAATAAATAGAGTAACCATTATTCTCTTTAAATGAATAACCGTATTGCGATAGACATAATCAATCATGTCTATGCTCAGCGCAAACACACAATGACAATTATTCAGGTTTAATAATAATCTTGATGGTAGAGGGAGCGTGCGATGTTTGATCACATCAAACTTGGAAACACTTCAACACATATCGTCGACTCACCTTTAGCTAGTCTCCGTTTTATTCCGTAGCTCTTTTATTTCGAGTTACTAACACTTAGCAACCGAACCGGTATCTTAATACCCTGGTGCTACTAGGAGTACTAGTAAAGTACACATTAACATAATGTATATCCAATATACTTCTATCGACTTTGCCAGCCTTCTCATCTACCAAGTATCTAGGGTAATTCTGCTCCAGTGGTTGTTCCCCTTATCACAGAAGCACTTAGTCTCGGGTTTGGGTTCAACCTCGGGTTTCTTCACTGGTGCAGCAGCTGATTTGCCGTTTCATGAAGTATCCCTTCTTTCCCTTGCCCTTCTTGAAACTAGTGGTTTCACCAACCATCAACAATTGATGCTCCTTCTTGATTTCTACTTTCGCGGTGTCAAACATCACGAATATCTCAAGGATCATCATATCTATCCCTGATTTGTTATAGTTCATCACAAAGCTCTAGCAGCTTGGTGGTAATGACTTTGGAGAAACATCACTATCTCATCTGGAAGATCAACTCCCACTCGATTCAAGTGATTGTTGCACTCAGACAATCTGAGCACAAGCTCAACGATTGAGCTTTTCTCCCTTAGTTTGCAGGTTAAGAAAATCGTCGGAGGTTTTATACCTCTTGGCGTGGGCACGAGCCTGAAATCCCAATTTTAGCCCTCAAAACATCTCATATGTTCATGACGTTTCAAAAACGTCTTTGGTGCCTCAAATCTAAACCGTTTAATTGAACTATCACGTAGTTATCAAAGCGTGTATGTCGATGTTCGCAACATCCACAAGCGGCGTTTGGGGTTCACACACCTGGCGGTGCATTAAGGACATAAGCTTTCTACTGATCGCATAATCGCTACTATCAACTTTCAACTATATTTTCTCTAGGAAGATATCTAAATAGTGGAACTAGAGCGCGAGCTTACGACATAATTTGCAAAGATCTTTTGACTATGTTCAGGATAATTAAGTTCATCTTATGAACTCCCACTAAGATAGACATCCCTCTGGTCATCTAAGTGATTACATGATCCGAGTCAACTAGGCCGTGTCCGATCATCACGTGAGACGGACTAGTCATCATCGGTGAACATCTTCATGTTGATCGTATCTACTATACGACTCATGCTCGACCTTTCGGTCTCCGTGTTCCGAGGCCATGTTTGTACATGCTAGGCTCGTCAAGTTAACCCAAAGTGTATTGCATGTGTACATCTGTCTTACACACGTTGTATGTGAACGTAAGGATCTATCACACCCGATAATCACGTGGTGCTTCGAAGCGACGAACTTTAGCAACGGTGCACAGTTAGGGGAGAACACTTCTTGAAATTGGTGTAAGGGATCATCTTATTTACTACTGTCGTTCTAAGTAAACAAGATGCACAAACATAATAAACATCATATGCAATTATATAGTGACATGATATGGCCAATATCATTTTGCTCCTTTTTATCTCCATCTTCGGGGCTCCATGATCATCATCGTCACCGGCATGACACCATGATCTCCATCATCATGATCTCCATCATCGTGTCTTCATGAAGTTGTCTCGCCAACTATTACTTCTACTACTATGGCTACCAGTTAGCAATAAAGTAAAGTAATTACATGGCATTGTTTAATGACACGCAGGTCATACAATAAATTTAAGACAACTCCTATGGCCCTGCGGTTGTCATACTCATCGACATGCAAGTCGTGAATCCTATTACAAGAACATGATCAATCTCATACATCACATATCATTCATCACATTCTTCTTGGCCATATCACATCACAAAGCATACCTGCAAAAACAAGTTAGGCGTCCTCTAATTGTTGTTTGCATGTTTCTGATGGCTGCTATGGGTTTCTAGCAAAACGTTTCTTACCCACATAAAACCACAACATGATATGTCAATTGCTATTTACCCTTCATAAGGACCCTTTTCATCGAATCCGTTCCGACTAAAGTGGGAGGCGGCACCCGCTAGCCACCTTACGCACCAAGTGCATGTCGATCGGTGGAACCTGTCTCACGTGAAATGCGTGTAAGGTCGGTCGGGCGCTTCATCCCACAATACCGTTGAAAAAGATTGGACTAGTAACGACAAGCATATTGAACAAAATCAACGCCCACAACTACTTTGTGTTCTACTCGTGCAAAGAATCTCGCAATAGACCTAGCTCGATACCACTATTGGGGAGCGTGGCAGAAATTCAAAATTTTCCCACGTGTCACCAAGATCTATCTATGGAGAAACCAGCAACGAGGGAAGGAGAGTGCATCTACATACCCTTGTAGATCGCTAAGCGGAAGCGTTCAAGAGAGCGGGGTTGAAGGAGTCGTACTCATCGTGATCCAAATCACGGAGATCCGAGTGCGAGCGGACGGCACCTCTGCGTTCAACACACGTACAGCCGGTGGCGTCTCCCATGCCTTGATCCAGCAAGGAGAGAGGGAGAGGTTGAGAAGACTCCATCCAACAGCAGCACGCGGCAGGCGTGGTGGTGGTGGAGGCGTGGCAATCTGCGAGGCCGCCAAGCACCTGCAGGGAGAGGAGGAGGTGTCACGAAGGGCGGGAGGCACGGGGCTTCGGTATGGCTGCCCTCCCTCCCTCCACTATATATAGGGGCAAGGAGAGGGGGGCGTGGCCTTGCCCCTTCCTCCAAGGAAGGGAGTGCGGCCAGGGGAGGAGTGCCTCCCAAGTCAAGTGGAGGCCCTCGCCTTAGGGTTTCCCCCTTCCCATGCGCATGGGCCTTGGGGGGCTGGTTCCCCTGGCCCATTAAGGCTAGGGCACCCCCCTACAGCCCATGCTGCTCTATTGGACGTGGTGGAACAATTTTCGGAACCCGAACAACAACTTTCCATATATAAATCTTTACCTCCGGACCATTCCGAACTCCTCATGACGTCCGGGATCTCATCCGGGACTCCGAACAACGTTCGGTAACCACATCTAAACTTCCTTTATAACCCTAGCATCGCCGAACCTTAAGTGTGTAGACCCTACGGGTTCGGGAATCATGCGAACATGACCGAGGCGTTCTCGGTCAATAACCAACAGCGGGATCTGATACCGATGTTGGCTCTACATGTTCCACGATGATCTCATCGGATGAACCACGATGTCAAGGACTCAATCGATCCGTATTCAATTCCCTTTGTCTAGCGGTATTTTACTTGCCCGAGATTCGATCGTCGGTATACCGATACCTTGTTCAATCTCGTTACCGGCAAGTCTCTTTACTCGTTCCGTAACACATCATCCGTGATCAACCCCTTGGTCTGCACTGCACATTCTGATGATGTCCTACCGAGTGGGCCAGAGATACCTCTCCGTTTACGGGTGACAAATCCGATCTCGATTCGTGCCAACCCAACAGGCACTTTCGGAGATACTGTAATGCACCTTTATAGCCACCCGGTTATGTTGTGACGTTTGGTACACCCAAAGCATTCCTACGGTATCCGGAGTTACACAATCTCATGGTCTAAGGAAATGATACTTGACATTAGAAGAGCTTTAGCATCTGAACTACGATCTTTGTTCTAGGCTTAGGATTGGGTCTTGTCCATCACATCATTCTCCTAATGATGTGATCCGTTATCAACGACATCCAATGTCCATAGCCAGGAAACCATGACTATCTGTTGATCAGCGAGCTAGTCAACTAGAGGCTTACTAGGGGCGTGGTGTTGTCTATGTACCCACACATGTATCTGAGTTTCCTATCAATACAATTATAGCATGGATAATAAGCGATTATCATGAACAAGGAAATATAACAATAACTAATTTATTATTGCCTCTAGGGCATATTTCCTACACTTTTGTGGGCAATATGCTTTTGTCTCTATCACGAGCCCACTAAGGTAGATGAAGCATTTTGGAGCGGAGTGGATTCAAGCTATGCAAGAAGAATTACATCAGTTCGAGCTCAACAATGTGCAGGAACTGGTCAAGCGTCGAGATCCTACGCAAGCATAATATCATTGGCACAAAGTGGATCTACCGCAACAAGCAAGATGAAAATGGCCTTGTGGTGAGGAATAAGGCACTGTTGGTAGCTCAAGGCTACACAGGTTGAAGGAATTGATTTGATGAAACTTGTGCACTGTTGCTAGACTTGAGGCTATTCACATATTACTTGCTTATGCTAATCATCATGATATCATCTTATATCAAATGGATGTGAAAAGTGCATTCCTCAATGGTAAGCTTGAGGAAGAAGTATATGTTGCTCAACCCCGGTTTTGAAGATCCAAGAATCTGACAAAGTCTTGAGACTTAATAAGGCCCTCTATGGCCTCAAGCAAGCCCCTCGGGCGTGGTATGATACATTGATGAATTTCTTCGTGAAGAATGGCTTCACACCCGGTTCACTCGACCCTACTCTCTTTACTAAATCTTATCATGGTGAACTGTTTGTGTGCCAAATATATGTTGATGATATTATCTTTGGCTGTCTTGACCAACGTTATAGTGATGAATTTGCCTATATGATGAGTGAAGAATATCAAATGTCTATGATGGGAGAGTTGAAATTCTTCTTAGGTCTTCAAATTAAATCAGCAAGCAATGGCATATTCATATCTTAGGAGAAATACCTCAAAGATGTCTTGAGAAATTAGCCATGCAAGATTGCAAAGCGTCAAAATTCCTATGCCCACAAATGGCCATATATGCCTTGATGAAAATGGTATTGACTTGATCACAAGGTATACCGCTCCATGATTGGTTCTTTATTGTACTTATGTGCATCTAGGCGAGATATAATGCTTAGTGTTTGCATGTGTGCCTGATTTCAAAGCTGCACCGAGGAATCACACCATAAGGCTGTGAAGCATATTCTTGATATCTAGCTCACACACCAACACTAGGATTATGGTACCCCAAGGGCTCTGCTTTTGATCTCATTGGATATTCGACTCGACTATGCTGGTGATCGTGTGGACCGCAAGTCAACTTCTGGCACTTGTCATTTCCTCGGACGATCTTTGGTCTATTGGTCCTCGAAGAAACAGAACTGCGTATCACTGTCCACTCCGGAAGCTGAATACATTGCTGCTGGCTCTTGCTGTGCTAACCTGCTTTGGATGAAGCAAACACTCAAGGACTATGGCGTCAACGTGAAGAATGTGCCTCTCCTCTGCGACAATGAGAGTGCCATCAAGATTGTTCACAACCCAGTTCAGGACTCGAAGACAAAGCACATTCAGATTCATCATCATTTTCTTCGTGATCATGTGTTGAAGGGCGACATCTCCATCGAGCAAGTGAAGACTGAAGAACAGCTAGCTGATATCTTCACTAAGCCCTTGGATGAGAAGAGATTTAGCAAGTTGCGGTGTGAGCTAAATATCTTAGAATCTTCGAATGTTCTTTGAAAAGGACACACATCCTAACACTTATGCAATATTGATGACTTAGATGTGTAACACATGAAGAAATGTTTTTCTTCAATCAATGAAGAATAACACTCTAAGTGTGAAGAAATTAATGAAGAATTTGATTCTTAGAACCCTACGAAAATTATACGCTGTGTCTCAAATCATCATTCTTATACGGTTGGGTCACGCCACCACAAAAGTTGAAAATCTTCAATTTGAGTTTTCCTCAGTTTGAAATTCTTCAGTTTTCAAATTCTTCAACTTTACAAAATCTTCACTGTTTCCTTCATTTTTCTTCATTGGCTATATATATATATATATATATATATATATATATATATATATATATATGAGTTTATGTCCTCTACAACATTCACTTATAGCTATTTCTTCAAGTTGCTTTTTCTGCTAAGTGAATGTGATCGGACCCTTCCCCCTCTATGCTATACTCAACCCAATATATTCACAAATTCTTCAAATGTGTTCTATTTGAAACTCGTTCAAAATCTTCACTGTGTCCTTGTCAGCTGAAGAAATTGCTATGAAACTTTAAAACAAATCTTATCCAAATTTTGGTTTTGCCGCTCGAGACCGTTCCGCATCCAACAATGCATTACTCTATTCACCCACGATCGACACGGTCTCCACTACGATGCGTGGGTGACACATGTCGCGTGAAGGAGAAAGGGAGGCACGTTAAGTCCCAAATCTTGGTGAACAGTTTTTCACCGTGTCTATAAATACCCTCTCCCTTCCTCACTTCATTTACTCCGCTCGATCGCTACTCTCTCCTCGAGCTCCTCAAACCCTAAGCGCCGCCGCTTCTCCATAAATCGCCCGGTGAGGAAGAGCTTCGCTGCCTCGACCTCGTCATTGCGTCGTACTCACGCCTACCACGGAAATCTTCACTCCGCCCGCCGTAGCTGTCTTCCTCTGCCAAGTTAGGGCGTGGGAGGTCTAACACGACGAGCTTCACATCTGTTCTTCTCGGTTAAATCGTGTTCTTCACCGGAGTAATTAAAAGTTACTTTTATTACTCACTTTGATTCTCAAACCTTCTGAAAATATTCAAAGGTGTTTATTCTTCAAATCTTCACACATATGAACACCTCACATCATATGATCTTGAACTGTTTCTCTAAGCAATCATTTTCTTCAAGATTCCCTAATTGTGTGGATCTTCGATCTGTACAACTCTGGAACCTAAGACAAGAGCGCTTAGTGAA